>JAFVLL020036544.1:0-58731 GCA_021397915.2 Tor tambroides | reverse complement strand
TTTTATTTATTTTTTATATTTTCGAATTAGTTTTTTAAATTTAAATTTTTTTAAATCTTTTTTTTTTTTTTTTTTTTTACCTTTAGTACTTGTTTTAAGTTAGTTGCCAAGGCAAAATTTACAGTTAAATTAATTGTAACTTTTTGTTCCTTTTTTTTAGTTGTAACTTCAGTTTTTTTTTTTTTGTCTGATGTTTTATTTCCGCTTAATTTCAATTAGATTTTTTTAGTTTAAGTGAACAGTAACACAAATCCATGACATTTAAGTAAATAAAAATATCTAAATGTAAATTTAAAAAATATATAAATTAAAAAAATAAATATTTCATTTTTCTTTAGTATGTTTTATTTTTGTTTAATTTTAAAATTATTCATTTTAATATTTTAGTGCGACTTTTCTTGAAAGCTAGTGTAAATGTGGAGATTTTCCATGAATGAAAACTTAAATTACAGTTTGTTTATCACAGAACATTATCATTTGGCTTCAGAAGATATTGAAAATAGTGCACGAGTTGTATGACAAACTGTTTGCAGGCTTTTTGTGTTTCACGAAACAAAGTTATGTGATTTTGAAATGAACTGCAGTGCATTTTTGAAATGTGTTTGTCATAACACCGTACCACTGGAAGCTATTTATTGCCACAAAATATATGTAATGCATTGGAGTTTATTTCCATATTGCATTCACCTCGACCACAAATCATACATGTAAGCTTCAGTTTCCACTCCTAACTCTTAAGTTCATGATCAATCTAACCAGATTCTGAAGCAGAAGCTATAATTTGCGGGTTAATCAGTCTGTCCACTGAGCTGATGCAAGCTGTAGCACATGACTGTGTGTGTGATGTTGTAACCTGTCCAGAGGTTTGTGACATGCTGTTCTGTTTCAGATTGCAGAAGTTCCGTGAGGAGGATTCCAACCTGTACTTCAATGCTAAGTCACCATGGCGATGGTGTGAGTTCTCCTGTCACCCAAGAGTGATGGTGTATGCTGACAGAACAGGGGCAGAGCTTACAGACATTCGGGTAAAAAGATACCTCTTATTATTGGACGAAACTTGGTTGTGAATTTCATATATAGAAATGAGTCCTCCATAAACATTTAGAACCTATTTCATTCATTTTGATAGCCAATCCAGCAACTCCTATCAGTGTAGAAGCAACATCATGCAAAGGTTTTGTCATTATATTACACATTTTACCCTGTAGTGTTTATCACTCTTGAGTGATTATTTCCACAATCAAAAGTAGATGTTACTGAGATAAAATATATATTATACAGCTGAAGACACACCTCTTCCGTGAACACTTAAGTAATCCACAACCCTTAATAAACGTGCTTACTGTAACTCACATCTGCTCTCTTTCTCTTTTTTGCTCTTCACTTCTGCAGTAGCTTGCATGCTAATCTTGCTTATGCTTTCAATTTGGCACTGTGTATTGTGAGTAATATTGGCTTTTTTAATGCTCCTCGTTTGTAAGTCTCTGGATAAAAGCGCCTGCTAAAGAGTTAAATGTAACCCTTTATACATGTCAGTGTATTTGGCTGGTTGGATGTAGTGGGACAGGTGAAAAGAGGCTACTTAATATTATAATATACATATAATATTACAATAATATTGTTATAATTTTTATATTTAATTATTAATCAATTTTATGATTGTTATTAATAATAATGCTTTAATAACAACAATATTTAATAAGTCTGTTACCATATTTCTTAAGTCTTATTGTTCATAATAATAGGATTTAATAATAATAATAGATAACAATGTTATAAAATGTTGTTGTTGTTGTTATTATTATTATTTATTTATTTATTTTTAGGTCTTGATGTTCTTATTCTATTGTTGTTATTAATAATAGGATTTAATATTAAGTCAATAATAAATTATATTATTGTTCATAATAAGATTTAATAATAATAAAAATTAGATAACATTTATAAAATACTATTACTCCTAATTGTTATTAGTAATAATAGGCTGTAATAAGGACAAAAATTAAATAATAATAATAATGATGTATTATTATCATCATCAATATACAGTATTTAAAATGTAAGTATTTTAGTACCTTTCAAGAAATGAAATCTAAAATGTATTGGGTGAAAAAAGGCCTTTCATTAAGCTGAATTTATTCCTTTTTGTATCATTGCTATTCATTTGAGTTGTTTTGTGTATTTTAGGAACATTCTTTTGTTTCACACTGTTGTTTTTGTTCTCTTTATTCCTCTGTGTTTTGATTTAGGTGGTTCTCAAGTTAATATTAATCTTTGTCACTTCCTCTATGCAGAGTGCTGATAGTAATCATACATTATTCCGGATCGGAAGGACAGCCGCTTGTATGTTGGGAGAGCGAGTGATACTCGCCAAATACCTGAGCAAAAGCCACGCCCATCACCACCTCATTAATACCCAGGTAAATGCCGTCATATATCACATAACGTCTGAGGGTTTGCATCAGATATTAGCCTGAAGGAGTGGCAGCAGTGTTTCACCCTGTGGTTTTTCCAGGCGATCCTCCAGAACTTCCTTGAATGATGATCTGTATCAAATGTCATTAGATTCCACAAACATAACATTGAACCTTTTTTATTCTGTACAGGAGCTGATATCGCTCTCACTATAATTAGAGATTTGATCTGTAATGCTGTGGAACATTTCCTTATTGAATGTGTTTTATAACTGTGATCTTGACATTACCAAAAAGTACCTTGGCACTACCACGGTATTTCTGTGGTATTCTTTGAATTGCCTTTGTTTACACAAATACAATTGTATATGAATAGAAAATCATTAAGTGCCACTGTATACTAGTTTTTTACTACTATTCGAAGGTTTAAGGATAAAATTTTTAATGTTAAGATCTCTTATGCTCACCAGGGCTGCATTTATTTAAACAAAAATAGTAAAATTGGTAATACTGTGAAATATTATTACAATTTAAAATGGCTGTTTTCTATTTGAATATATTGTAAAATGTCATTTATTCCTGTGATCAAAGATGAATTTTCAGCATCATTACTCCAGTCTTCAGTGTCACATGATCTTTCAGAAATCATTCTAATTGGCTGATTTGATGTTCAGAAAACTTTTATTATTATTATTATCAATTTTAAAAGCAGTTGTGCTGCTTAATATTTTTGTGGAAGCCATGAAGCATTTTTTCATGATTCCTTGATGAATAGAAAACATTTATTTGAAATAGAAATCTTGTGTAACATTATAATGTCTTTACTGTCACTTTTGATCAATTGAATGCATCCTTGCTCAATACAAGTACCAACTTTTGAACAATAGTGTATATTTGAAGACTGTTACTGGTATCTGATGCCTGAAGAGAAATAAAGGATTTCTTTGTCTGCAGTTTTCCACCTACATCATGGATGAGCGGGTTCCCTCTGTACCCATGTTGAAATGGGACCATATGATGGAGTCTCCGCCGATGTTTGCATATGATTTGCCAGTACGGACCCCGGGCCAAACCAGCAAACTGCTGCTGGGCGCTCAGAGGTCACAGGAACTCATGTTACTGCAGTACACAGGTGAGGGGTTTGGTGTATGAGCAACATTTTCCGATTGGTTACTCGTCATAATTTGTGCTTTTATGTATTTGGCTGATGCTTTTATCCAAAGAAAATTGCAGTGCATCGTTATCAGCCTGTTAGTTTGTATGTTACCTGGAAATGTGCACCAGCTGCGGTACAGGAAGAGAATTAGGTTTATGCAAAGCGTGTAATGGTAGTATATAAGTTGAATTGTATTGGTCAAAGTAAATTTTTTTTTTTTTTTTTGCCTCCATGCATTAGGGCCATTTCACACAGTGCAGTTTTTGTGTTCTGCTGCTTTGCTTTTGTAACTGTTTTGTAATGTAATGTAAATGAGCTGGGTGCATCTTGCTGTTTTCGAATTTCGGCAGGGTGTGAACATAATAAGAAAGTCTAGTCTTCAACCAACTCCAAACAACTTGTGGTGTAATGGTTTGCTCTGTAATAAGTGTCACTTTGGATAAAAGCTTTTTTCTAAATAGCTGAGTAAATGACTGCATGTTAATTTTATGTCACTCAGGTGGGAGAGAGCACGTCTGTCAGACTCGGGGATCCATTCAAAAGCTTTTAAGTCCCAAAGAGAGTCTGAACCACCTAAACCTTCTGCTACCCCACAAGAGACACCTCGCTCAGAAGAGACTGAATGTGCCTGCTGCAGGTCAGGATGCTTTTACAACCATTTCAACATTTTTGACTAGAATGGAGTATATACTCTGTGAAATAGCTGCATTAGTTAAAGGGATAGTTCACTTTGAAATTAAAATTTGATATCTATCAGCTTACCCCAAGGGCATCCAAGATGTAGGTGTCTTTTTTTCTTCAGTAGATCCAATTTTGATATTTTTAGGTCAAACCGTTCTAGTCTGTCAGTCATATAATGGCAGGTATAGGTCACTAGCTCTATAAGAGGGAAAAAGAACATGCACAGAGAAATCCAAATTAAACAATTCCCCATCGTAACTACACATTGATGGCCTAAGACACGAAACGAGCGGTTTGTGTGAGAAAACGAACAGTATTTATATCGCTTTTTACCTCTTGTACACAACCATGTCCAAGTGATCTGAGTGCGCGCACGCATCCGATTGTGTGTGGCGATGTTTGCGCGCGCTCTGGCTTAATTTCCTGCGCAAGCGCAGAGAAGTGATCTCTCTACGCCAGACCTTTGCCACGCATTCGGTGTGTGCGCGCACTCAGATCACTTGGACATGGTTGTGTACAAGTAAAAAACGATATAAATACTGTTTGTTTTCTCACAAACCACTGCGTTTCGTGTCTTAGGCCATCAATGTGTAGTTACGATGGGGTGTTTTAATTTGGATTTCTCTGTACATGTTCTTTCCCTCTTGCTAGCCTGATTACCTGCCATTATATATTTGACAGACTAGAACCGGTTTGACTAAAAATATCAAAATTAATACTGAAGAAAAGACATCTACATTTAGTTGCCCTTGGGTAAGCTGATAGGTACAAATTTTTTAATTTCAAGTGGTGCTATCCTTTAAAGCATAACCAATTTTGCATTTGTAGCTTCATAAAATAGCTGACAAAACCATAAGTATAATGATTCATATGACTATAGTTGGTAAATTAGAGTAATTGCTTATGCATAGAATGAGACACTGGGTAAAATGGAATTGCAAAGCTTTCTTGTTCCATCAGCAGCAAATCGATGTTAAGACCACATAACTCTAGCTGGGGTTGTCATGTGATCACAGTAAAATGTGCAAAAAAAGTCCCAGATTAACTTTTATTATAAGTCTGCACAATTTGGGTTTTTTTCTGATAAGATTGCAATTTAAAAACAAACAATCAAACAAAAAAAGTCTAGGTTTGCTGTGGTTGTTTGAAGGGTGGCACAGTTTGGCCAACAATTTTGTGATTTGTATACCAAATGTACTATAAAATAATAAAAAAACGGTATTAATATTTGATAATTATTAGTAAAAAATTAAACAAAAGAAGAAATATTACTATTGCAGTATTTCACTGTAAAATAAAGTGTTAAGAAAATATAATTTATATATGTCTTCATTTTTAAATGGAAAACCTTAACCTTGTTTGTTCACAACAAAAACTCACAGCAGATGCAGAGATTGAGTTTGTGGAGCAGCATTTACTGCAAACCAAGCTGCTTTGAGAAACTGAAAACACTGGCACGAGCTGCTCATGTGTAAAACAACACGGTGCCGCGCTTTACTCTGAAACTTGCAGCTACAGTTTCTCACAAAAATGAGTACACCCCTCACATTTCGGCAACTATTTTAGTATATCTTCTCAAGGGACAATACTATAGAAATGAAACTTGGATTTAATTTAGAGTAGTCAATGTGCAACTTGTATAGCAGTGAAGATTTACTGTCCTCTGAAAATAACTCAACATACAGCCATTATTGTCAAAAAAGCTGTCAACAAAAGTGAGTACACCCTAAATGATAACAGATACATCGTTTAACCATGCAAAGCCACATGTCCTTTTCATCATGTTCATGTTTTTGTCTGCTTGACAGGACCACACAAATTTGTGTATCTTATATTAGAGCAGTTAAAATTTGGTGCTTTGAGTACAATTCTCTCATAATGACCACTGGATGTTCAACATGGCACCTCATGGCAAAGAACTCTCTGAGGATTTGAGAATTAGAACTGTTGCTCTCCACAAAGATGGCCTAGGCTATAGAAGTTCAGTAACACCCTGAAACTGAGTTACAGTACAGTGTGAGGTCTTGGTTCCAAGACGAGGGTTCCACTCAGAGCGGGCCTCGCAAGGAGATTGATCCAAAGTTAGGTCCTCGTGCTGTGCATCAGGTGCAGAAGCTGACTTCAAACAACAGACGCATGAGTGCAGCCAGCATTGCTTTAGAGGTTGTAGAAGTGGAAGGTCAGCTTGTCAGTGCTCAGACCATACGTCACACATTGCAACAAGTTGGTTTGCATGGCTGTTGTCCCAGAAGGAAGCCTCTTCTGAAGCTGGCTCACAGAAAAAGCCTGCAAACAGTTTGCTGAAGACAGCCTGTCCAAGAGCATGAATTACTAGAACCATGTCCTGTGGTCTGATGAGACTAAGATAAACTTGTTTGGCTCAGATGGTATCCAGCATGTGTGGTGACGACCTGGTGAGGAGTACCAAGAAAATTGTGTCTTGTCTACAGTCAAACATGGTGGTGGTAGCATCATGGTCTGGGGCTGCATGAGTGCTGCTGGTACTGAGGAGCTGCGGTTCATTGAGAGAAACATGGATTCCAACATGTACTGTGACATTCTGAAGCAGAACATGATGCCCTCCCTTCAGAAACTGGGCCAAACGGCAGGTTTCCAACATAATAACGACCCCAAACACACCGCCAAGATGATAACTGCCTTGCTGATGAAGCTGAAGGTGAAGGTGATGGAGTGGCCAAGTCTGTCTCCAGACCTGAACCCTATTGAGCACCTGTGGGGCATCCTCAAGTGGAAGGTGGAGAAGCATCATGTGTCTAACATCCAGCAGCTCTGTGATGTCATTATGGAGGAGTGGAAGAGGATGCCAGCAACAACCTGTGCAGCTCTGGTGAACTCCATGCCCAGGAGGATTAAGGCAGTGCTAGATAACAATGGTGCCTCTACAAAATGTTGACACTTTGGACACAGTTTTGACATGTTCACTTAGGGTGTACTCATTTTTGTTGCCAGTTATTTGGACAATAATGGCTATATGTTGAGTTATTTTTAGAGGACAATAAATTTTTACTTCTGAACAAGCTGCACATTGACTACTATAAAATATATTTAAGTTTCATTTGTGTAGTATTGTCCCTTGAGAAGATGTACTAAAATTGTTGCTGAAATGGTAGGGGTGTACTCACTTTTGTGAGATACTGTATATCTGTTTAATTAAATTACAGCCTTTGTAATGTTGGCTTTATTTCAATTAATCAAACAAACAGCCCTACTCTATCATTTGGTGCAGTGATTTACAGATTAATGTTCTTTCAAATTCTTCCTCAGGTTTCACTGCTGTACAGAAGAAGGACTACATGTCTGTTTTCCAGCTCACAGAAACTGGAGACATCTTTTACCAAACATTGAAATTGCACACAGATCAGACCGCAACTAATAACGACGCACCAGAACAATCTGTAAATGTGGAACGTACAGTAGAAACTGGAGATAACGAGAACATGCAGTCTGACAGTACCAACCAATCTGTTCAAAGTGACTCTGAGACTGAGGGTCGACAGGCGGCGCTTCATCATTTGGAAGTAATCAACAATGTCGATAATGATGACTTAAATGCTTTGGATACAAATGAAAATATTAGGAAAGAACCGTCAATTCATTCGACTAGGAATAACCCAACTTGTTCCACCAGACCACCCAACCCAAGCAAGGATCCCGATCTCCAAGCTGCCTGGAACAAATGGTTCAAGCCCATTTTTAAAAAGGCTGAGGCCAAAAAGCGACACCTTAATTTTCGGCGGATCAGAACGGACAATTTAAAGGACATGATGGGCAAAAAGCTGAATAAACCAAAGGAGGATCGATTGATGAGACTGAGGAAAGACCTTCAAGAGCTCATGAGGAAGAAAGAGTTGCTCTTGCATGGGGTCACGTACCTTCCTCACCTGGATGTGACGCCGGTTCCCGATCCTGTGGATCCAGACGACTGGCCTGACGATGTGAGTCAGCGGTTGGCTGCTTCATGGGAAGGCCATTGGAAATACTGGTGGGAGGAGAAGCTGGGTTTGAACCGAGACAAGAAAATCGCAGCTCTTCGCCGAAAGCGTAGGAGAGAGAAACAGGCCAAAGCTCGAAATCGAACCTCACTTTCTGGAAGCTTCACCTCGTCTGTGAGTTACCAAGAGAGTCTTTCGGGTTTGTCATCGGTGGGGAGTCAGTGTCTGGGTTCGGAGGAGGAGACTTTGGATAGCTCGCAAGCTACGGACATGGAGGAATGGAGGGCCAGACCTGAGATGCACAGAAAGAGCCCCATCATTCTGAGACGGTTTTTAAATGAACAATCAACTGCAGAAGAACCAATCAGATCTCCTAGAAGATCTCCAATGAAGCCTGATCCAGACCTTTCGACATCTCCGTCAAAATCTCAGTCTTCCGTTCAGGTAAGGATTCATTGATACGGAATTTCAGAACTGATACAGATAAATGATCATTTGTAGCTGTTTGTGGCTGATGTCGATAACCGGTAATTTTGCTTTTTGACTTTTAACTCTTTAAAAAGGAGCTGCTGTCTGATCAGTTAAAATGATTCACTTGAATCAGAGGGTGACTATCATAGATTTTATGGCGGTTTAATGAGAAAGTAATGACATGAAGCTAGCATAAATTATATTGTCAATTTATACACTATTATTCAAATGTTTAGGGTTAGTAAGATTTTTATTTTTAAAGAAATTAATACTTTTATTCATCAAGGATGTATTAAATTGATCAATAGTGACAGTGAAGACATTTACAACATTACAAAGATTTTTATTTTGAAATAAATGCTGTTCTGAAATAAAAATGAAGCAGCACAGCTGATTTCAACGTTGATAACAATAATAAATGTTTTGTGAGCAGCAAATTAGCATATTAGAATGATTTCTGAAGGATCATGTGACACTGAAGACTGGAATAATGATGCTGAAAATACAGCTTTGATCACAGGAGTAAATTACATTTTAAAATATAATAATGTAGAAAATGGATATTTAAAATTGTAATAATATTTCACAATATTACTGTTTTACTATGTTTTTGGTCAAATAAATGCAGCTTTGGTGAATAAAAGATGTTTCTTTCAAAAACACAAAAACCCCTTTAACTTTTGAGAATTTATTGTTATCCTGATAAAATGTTTTAACTTATCGCTAAACAGAGTAGAAGAATGGAAACATACAATGATCTTCACTAAAAAGGTGTGAAAATATCGAAAAGTTTCAACTAGTAATACAAGTTTTTGGACTATGTTTACTTTGTGTTTGAGCTTGTTTAATCTGGGTCATATTTTGTGCCATTTTCATGAATAAGCAAAAACATGTGTATGAGGTTTTTGCTTTTTTCGTCTTGACGTATAAACGAAATATTTAAAACGGCATATGTATACTCGCAGCAGATAATTGCAATTTTTGAACCATGTTTTTGATACTACTCACAGGTTGAACAACCAACCTCTGGAACCCCTAGTGTTGAAGTAGGGATGGATTTGGGCCCTCCTGCATCGTTCACCTCCACACGGCCATCAACTGTCCAATCGAAACGGCGCAAGGAGTTTTACCTTAGTTCCCTTCCCACGTCCCAAATATCGACTCAGCACTCTGCATCGGAAGGTGGACATTCACCTCGGGTTCGCCTTTCTTCTCCGACTCCTTCGTCTCATCGCTCCTTGTCTTCCCAGAGAGTTCCCCAATTCAGAAGCCTCTCTCAGGCCTCCCAGCCAAAGAAGAAGTCTCGGATGGGCTTCTAAAGATCCGCCTCCGAACAAGGAATGCGAGGCAAGTGACCTAGTTTTTGTGTGGTGTCGAATGTTTGGGTACTGTACAGAGGCGGGATGTGTTTGAACGAGAAACTCGAGCCAGTAGTGAGTGTGTGTGAGGAAATGCTCAAATATTTGTGTGTTTGTAATGAATAACAAATGCTTACTGTTTGAACCAATTAGAGCATTGTGGTCTTTAGCATAGTTGATGTACGCTTGCTTTTCTTGCTTGATGTATGAGTTTACGTAACTTGTATAATGCTATAGAGGAAAACTGAGCCATTATAACATGAGTATCTAGGGCCCGATGATTTCCGCGATGTGGAAAACACAGACTGAATTGTGGAATCCAGTCATAAAAATGGAATTTACTGTATAACGCTGCATGTCACTTAATTTGCCAAATTTTGGACAAATAAACCAAAAGTAGGTCTGTATACTTAAATCAAATCACAATATAGACTAGTGTCTGTGAATATTAAGTTGCAAAAATTCTATTGAAATATAAATCCTGGATGTTCTGTGTGTCTTTGTGTGAATGAATGGTGCAAACATGCGGTTTTATTTACTAAACACTTATTGAAGCACGTGTGACGCTCGCAGTGTTTTCAGCCTCTGCCACCTCAATATATGAGTACGTGAACGCATAAACATAATCTCTAGAACTCTGAGAGTAACTTCATGAGCATTTGACCATTTCTTTTGAGAAAAACTACCGTCATATATACATTAAGAAACTTACAGGTCTTCACAGCAACCCTTCAAAATGGATTCTCTGCATTTATGGCCAGCAAATCAACACTAAAATTCGAATAATGTTTTTATTTTTCGAGAAATAGAGATCGAATGTTCGACTTTGTGCACACCCCTACACTGAAGACTGGAGTAATGATGCTGAAAATTCAGCTTTAATCACAGGGATAAATTACATTTTATATATATTAAATATAGAAAATGGTTATTGCAGCCTTGGTGAACAAAAGAGGCTTTTTTCAAAAACACAAAAAAACCTTTAACTTTTGAGTATTTATGGTTATCCTGATAAATCGTTTTAACGGATTGCTAAACAGAGTAGAAAAATGGAAACTTACAATGATCTACACTAGAAAGTGTCAAAACATCAAAAAGTTTGAACTAGTAATACAAGTTTTTGAGCTTGTTTAATCTGGGTCATATTTTGTGCCATTTTCATGAATAAGCAGAAACATGTCCTTGCAAAAACATACTTCGTCTTGACGTATAAACAAAGTATTTAAAACGGCATTTGTATACTCCCAGCAGATGATCGCAATTTTTGAAACCATATTATTGATACTACTTTCAGGTTGAATGACCAACCTCTTGAAGAAACTGTGACACATATATTGCTTAATGTAATGATAGTGGTACTACTAATACTGCAACTATTATTGAAACATTATTTTTTAAGGAATATTTACCAGAAATGTATTTACCGGAAAAAAATTCTCAATACACAACACAGTATTTCTGAAAAAAATAAAATAAATTATTTTTTTTAAATAAAATAAATTAATTAGAGATGCTTTTGATTAGTGTTGTCACGGTACCAAAATTTCTGTATTCGGTACCGATACCAGTGAAAATTCAAGTTTCTCGGTACCAAAGCAAAACACAAAAACATGCTAATTAAAAAAACACACTATTTTTATTAAGTCAAACAAAAATAAAACGTACAAAAATCAATGGCATTCTTTATACTTATTTAAAATTGTGTTTCAAGTTTTTCCACAAGTAATAAAAGTATGGAAAACAGTAAACAAGTTTCACCCAAATTTAATTTGTCTTTTAATTATTGAAATTTAAACACATTGTTTTTTGGTAAATAAAGGGGATTTACTATTAAAATTAAAACATGGAAGAAATATTGTGAGATTATTTCTTAAAAAATAAAGTTTTTCAACAGTAGTAGTAGTATCACATACATTGTACTAAATAATAGTAATATATTTCTGGCACAGTGTCTTTAAGTAAAAACGAACTTTTATTTTGACGGGTTGCCGTGAATACCTTTAAATTGACGCTGGTTTTACTCAAATGAAATGGTAAAATGCTCGTGAAGTGACCCTCAGAGCAGTTCTGGAGATGATGTTTGTATTTATGTCCTCATTGAGACGTTAGATGCTGAAATCACCACGAGCGTCAGGTGTGCATCAGTATATGTAGTAAACAAAACTGCGCGTCTCTGCCATTCATTCATTCACACAGAGACGCGCAGAATATGCTGGATTCATATTTGAATCGACTTTTGCAGCTTAATATTTACAGATACTAGTCCATATCGCGATTTGATTTAAGTGTAATGACCTACTTTTTAATTCATCCAAACTTTGACAAATTAAATGACATTACATGCTAAACTGTAATTTCCGTTTTTATAACTGGATTCCGAGATTCCGTCCGCGTTTTCTGCATCGCGGAAATCATAGGGCTGTACGCGTCAAGAACCGGGTTGACCAGGTACTCGGTACTTAAAAAAAACCTGGTACCGTGACATTTTCGTTTTTTTAGTACTGACTTGGTACCGAAGTACGGGGTCTTTTAACAACACTACTTTTGATTATTAAAATGTAATGAAAACATTAAAATGGAATCCAGAAAATTAATGTAAAAACAGAATTTGGTAAAAATAAAACTGAATTTAGCCTTAAAAATAAAAATGTTGTTAAACTTTTAATAAATTGAGGTTAAATTGTGCAAGTTTCATGATTTCAATTAATTAGACATGTCTTTGATTTATCAGTTTAATTTAACCATTAAAACAGTCTAGAAAAATTTAAATTGAAAAAGGCAGAATCCAGAAAAATTAAAATGGAAAAAAATAGGAATTTGGGAAAAAAACAAAACGGAATTTGAGGAGGAAAATAAAACCGATTTCATAGGGCCCTAAATATCCCAATTGTTGTTTTTAGTTGATTTCTTTGGCTTTTAAATCGATGTCCAAAAACGGCTTCAAATGCTTGCTGTGTGGTTTTTCTTGTGTTCTCATTCTAAATTCCATCAGTATGTAGTGCATTGTGTGTAACGAAACGGATCCTGTGGTATTTTTATGGCATGTTGCCCACCTGTTCCTGAAAGGGAACAAAGATTGTTTCCAGCCTTTGAAAACTGACTAGACATGCACTGGTTGTTGGTTTCTCATAAGAACGAGTTCCTGTTTTTGGGGAAAATGTGAAATCGCATCACACTGTGCAGAGTTGCATCATGCACTGGTTGTTATGTGTGTAAATCGGCTGATAACATCATGACGTTGTAGTTGACGAAGGCTCTTGCGCGATGAAGCCACTGCTTTGTCTTACTGTTGCTGTGTAAAATATCCTGCGGCAGTGAGTCGATTTACAACAGCTGCTGTCTGTTTGCCATTTTCTGCTTGTGTGGGATAGTTGAGGCTCTTAGAAACTCAGAACTGATTCAGGATAACCCGACTAAGCAAAACGGGAGACTTTGAGTGAATTTCAAAATAGCTTTTTTTAATTGTGAATGTTTTTTGTTTTGTTTTATATTACCATGACAAAAATAACAATAAATAAGTTAATATCTACAAGATGCTATACAGAACGTATATGCATTTTTTTATTTTTTACATTATACAAATTTACATTTTTTTATCAACATTTTTACATTTTATAAGTGCTTTTTAGGCTTTTTTTGTGTTGCACATTTTCAACATACAGTATTTGTCTTCATACATCGGCTAGAGTGAAACTTATACTAAATTGGCAAGTAAGTTAACAACATCACACTCACATACACACACAAAAAATAAACAATCCACTTTTTCTCCGAACACCATGCACACCACGGTAAATCTCTGACTGTTTGACTTCAGAGAGGCGGCAGTTCTGCAGGCACGCAGTTCCCCGCTGTCACGCGCTTACAATCATATTACAAAACTGTGCAAAGCACCAAAGTACAAGTCTCAAGTTGTTCTCTAACAGCCTAGTGTACCTTGGATATGTCATACTGAGCCGCCTGGAATGTTGACAAATCCGAACATGCACCAAATACTATATATGCTACGGCTACATCATCTTTTTTTTTTTTTTCTTTACGTTTTTAGCTGCCAGTGTTGTGCAGTGCTGAATTATATCACTTTTAGCTTAACGAGTAATCAAGAGAGATGTTTACAGTATGTGGATTGGCTTTCTGTAAAGCCATAAAAGAAGAGTTTTAAAGTACAATTCTGATATTTTGGATTCGGTGGTTTCGTTGAACCCAGGCACAATGGCACCTCGCTGTATAACTTTAGGTTTCCAGCCAGGAGAGGTCTGTGACATCATCTTGGAAGATGACAAGGAAGCCACATCTCCATTGGTGGTTATGCTCCTTGGCAAGTGGTTTAGAGCGTATTACTGTCTGCGAGCACGGGAACGGAAGTTCAGGGGGAAGTAGGGTCCCTCGGCGTCGCTGCCCAGAGAGCTGCTCAGACTCTCTTCCCCAGAGCTCAGGTCTTCGCTTGAATCCTCACTGTCGTAAAAAAAAAAAAAAAAAAGTCAGATGCACTCTCATTTATTAATTGGACATAAATTCATAAAAGAATATTGTTTGAGTATTATTTTAGTATTTATATACTATTATAGTAATATTAATATTTTGAATATTAATAAGAATTTGGCTTTTATTTTTATATTTTCAATTGTTTTTGTTTTTGTTTTTTTAATTTTCAAATTTTCTTTTTTTTATTTCAGACTCAGGTTGTTTTAGTAATTTTGTTTTTCTTTTATTAGTATTTTTTTTTAATTTCTATTGATTATTTCATTTTCATTTTGTACGTAAACATTTGTTTATTTCTATAAGTAAAATTGTTTATTGTATTTCAGTTTGTTATTTTAGAACTTAAACCTATTTTTTGTAAACTTCTACTTGTTTTTTTTTTCAGTTTTAGCCATTTTAGTCCTTAAACTTATTAGTAGTCAAATAGTAAGTTTATTAGTAAAAGTCCTTAAACTTAGTAGTAAATAGTAATTTTAGTAACTAACTTTACTTACTCTTTTTTTTTTTTTTTTTTTTTTTTTTTTTTTTTTTTTTTTTTTTTTTTTTTTTTTTTTTTTTTTTAATATATTTATATTAATGTTTGTTTTTTTATTTCAGTATTAGTAATTTTTAATTTAAGTGCAGTTAAGTGCAAAGGCAACATTTTCAGTAAGTTTTTCATCTAATATTTATTTATTTTATTTATTTCAAATAAACTATTTTTAGGGTTTTTAGTTGTTTTTAGTAGTTTAGTTTAGCTAGACTTGTACATTTGCCCCATAGACATCCACTGCAAACATACTTTTTTCCCCTTCTTTTTTTACCCCCCACAAAATAAATTATTATCTGCGGTAATGAAGCTGAAAGACTGAAATCATGTATTCGGTTCACCTGGAATATTACTCACTGTCATAATAGGAAAAAAACTGTCAGATATCAGATCATGTTTTGTACTTTGTCAAACTGACCCCGCCTCGCACGCCCTTCTCTTACTCACAGGTGATGCAGCACAACCTGTGACCTGTTTGTAAATAGTCATTATTCACTACCCACATTCCACTGCTGCGCCTAGTTTGGCGTGTATGCATATCTAACCCATTACCCATCTCAAAGCAGTACGTCCTGTCTGGATTTTCAGCTTGTAATCAGCTGTGTTGGTGAGCCTCAGGAATGACTTATTGCTCTTGGTGTGTAAAATGCTCTTGGGTTGGTTGCTAGGACATAACTATTCGTAGTTATCAAGTAACACTGTAAGGACACCTGATAGTGTAACGCTGGGTGGGGCACTCAGAAAGAACTGCAGCCTGTGCTGACGAGGTTGTGACGTAAAACACCAAGGTTAACTCGTCATGTCATGGGGAAAAACTGTGATGGAACTGAAACCAGACGTTGTGATGGAAAATTGACAGGCGTACGTTACGTAAATTATTCCTGAGTTTGTTTGCGCTCGTTTCCTGATATTTTACACTTGCTGGTATTTCCTGATATTTTAGAGTTGTTATCAGTAGAATATGAAAATATAATCAATGCAATGTTGGATATAATGTGACCGACTTTGGTTAGTTCCTTATGAGCTCATAAGGAACTAAGAATATTCTGAGTTCCAGTCTTATTTTAATACTATTTAATATAGTATTTATTAATATGTTGAATTAGCTTTTGTTTTTATATTTCCAGTTTTCATTTTAATTTTAGTAAATTTGTGCTTTTGTCATTTTTATTTTTTTATGCGAGTTGCTTATGAGTTTATAAAAGATTATTCTTGGTTCCAGTGTTATTTTAGTATTATCTATATACTATTATAGACTTGATTAATATTTTGAATTAGCGCTTTTACATTTTGTTTTCATTTATATTTTTAGTTTAATCGTTTTAATCATTTTAGTATTTAAATCAAAATAAGAAATACTGCATTTGTAACTGATTCATCTAATATATCATCTTATAGTTAACATTTTTTCAGTTACCATAAAATTGCCAGAAATGTACTTAACAATAACAAAACCGCCAGGTTCTGTTGCCACAGAAAATCATTTTGACTTTGATATTTGCCCCATAGACATCCACCACTAACATAACTGATTTTTGTTTGTTTTCACAAACTGAATGACGAGCCTAAAGGATGTTTTATGGTAATCAAAGCATGACCAAAACCATCTGTATGCGGTTAACCCCAAATATTCCTTTCCCCTCTTCATCTATTGACTGTTCAGTATGAGTGTGACATGCTAACGGCTGTGTTTTTCCTCAGGTGAGCTGTGTTTACCTCTCGCTCTCGTCCCACGCGCCCTCAGGGATGGTTGGCAGCTCGGGGACGCTGCGGTAGCTGCTGTGCAGATTCTGTGCCGTCCTCCGTGAGACAATCCACACCAGTTTCTTGTGGTCAGGTTTGGCACATTCTGGAGAGGAGTATTCCCTCATACACTGGCCTACCAGGCCTCGCCAGCGCGCCAGGTCAGCCTTCGAGATCTGCAAACAGAAGCGGCTGCATTAGACACCAGCTTACATAAGGACAGGGCAGAGAGCCAGCTTCATTTGGGACGGGAGTAAACCAATAGCCTGCTGGCAACAGGACTGGGTTAAGAGCTTTGGATTCTTCCTACTCCCTAGATGTTTAAGTGCTGCTGAAACTAAAGGTATATTTTTGATTGTTTTGGTTACATATTGTCTGATTAAACTAGTTCTACTTGACTTTGAACCAAACAGAGCGGTCTGTGACATTTAACTTGATTTGTTTACTTGTAAAAGGTTTTTATTGATGCTCAAGGTGTTTAAAAAGGCTGACCTACTTGTGAATTCTTACCTTCAAGTGTGTTTGTATGCGCTGGGCGATTTCTAGCAGGTCCGCAGACTGTAAGGCCTCGATCTCAAGCATCAAGAGCGACAAAGCGAGCACCGAAGGCTAAAAAAAGAGACAGTTCATTAGAATTCAAACTTTTATGTAACTTGATTCAAGAATCTTTCTGTTTAAGTTGTTCTTACTTTTGCTTTGGAGAAAACAATTCTGCATAGGCAGGCTTTCAGCTGGGCTTCCAGTTTGTCAAGATTCAGGATGTCTTTTCTGAAAAAGGAAAAAAGAATTGGTGCATTAGAGAGATTTTGATGGCTGAGCTGTTTGTCATTTAACAAGTCTAGTCAGTAGATAATCTCCTAGTTTGATGCCTGACTGCTGTCACTGTGACCCATATACAGCAAAATGCTCAAAGTGCAGCTCTGTTTATCAGCATTTACAAGTCAAAGTTTCCAATGGCGAGCCTGCACGTTAAGAGAGTTTATCTGGCTCCGAGTCTGAAGCTTGATAATGCCACCTGTTCTTACCTGTTGGACGTGTGCGAAAGTGCAATGGCGTGGTACAAATGCAGGAAGGTTAAGGCTGTGACGGCTTTTAACTGGAAGTTGAGCTTCTCCGAAATGATCTTCTCCATTCGGCTGAGGTCGGAGACGGTGAACTTGCACTGGCTGATGCGAATGAGCTCATGGCTGGACGAAACATTGCACTCCTCTTCGGTCACTCGAGCGGCGATGTGAAGGCAACCGATGCTGATGCAGGCCAAATACCTGGGCTGAACCTTTAGGCAACACACAAGTGATCAGTTATAACACCTTTTAATACGTTAATCAGATGGATTGACCTGTAACTAACTGGTTACCTTCATCATAGCTATAAACCTGTCCAGCAGGTTAACGGCTAGTACAAAGGTCTGAGTGCTGTAACCGAAGAAGCTGGTCAAGCTCCAGAGATCTTCCACTCGAGCATCTCGGCATTTGGCTGAAAGTCCATTACCGTTCTGTGTGGATGAGGAGAAATTCATTTAAAACTGTGAATTATTTTCCCAGTTGGATGCTTTAACAGTTAAAAGGTTGTTTTGTACATTACAAAAAGTAATTTTACAGTATGCAATGTACTGAAATACAACTGTTATTTATGTTGTCAAATAAAGTTTGTATATGTATTTTCACAGGACTTTGTAAAACTAGTTTACCTCTTGTGTGGATTCGATCAAACTGAGTCCAGTTTCCTTCGGCAGATAATCAGCCTCCTGGTCCAAATTGCTCTTCAGCTCCTTCATCAGTCTGAATGCCTCCATCTTTTTTACTTTATTTGTGTTTCAAGTCGTCAAAACACCTTTAAAAAAGGCATATAAAAGCACAGTTAAGTGAATTCCGTTCACCCAGGGCGGTGGGTCAAGGTTTTGCCCAGCCCTCGGCTCAGCTGAGCCTCGGTGTCGGGTTTCGCTGGTTAACGCCTTCTTACAGGACATCCAAACAAATAAATCCGACGCATAACGACTGAGATGGACAAATAAATGTGAAATCGTTCTTTTTAAAACGCTTTGACCTAAATAATAAGGTTCAAACAGGATCGAAAGTGAATATCATCCAGTTGATCCTTCAGCTGGAAAATACCTTGACCAGAGGGGGAGGGGTTTAAATCTTATGTACAGTTTGTGTTAGACATTACATTATATACGATTACAATATAATAAATCGAGAGCTGAAACATTAAACGGATCTATCGGTTCGACTCAAATTTATACGGAAATTGATTTCAAACTGTAAATGTAACGTTACTGTCTTAGAAAGTAAACATCAAAGATGACCAAAACTAACAAGGGATTCGGTCATTCCAGTAAAATAAATCTATAAATTTCATTAGTGGCATACACAAATGATCGATAAAATACTATGAAAGTTGAAAGGAAATACACAGATTTCTCTAGTCCATAAATACAAGCATAACCAAAGATCAAGCCCATTTTCAGGAAAAAAGAAATACGACCATAACATTTAAACAGTGACAATTCCTCTAGACATACATTTAAAAAAGAAAACAAATATCTTAAAGAAGGTTATCAAAGATAAATAAAGGTACATTACCAGGGATGTTAAAAGGACATATTGTGTTTGTGTATGCGAGAATCTTTCGTCTGTTTTCTCTGCTTCTCTTTCCTTTTGTTGATGTTGAATGTAGCTCCTCCCTCTGGGCCTGTCACGTAGGAAACGTAAGTCGCTCTGTTTAGATGGTTTTATTCGTTTCAGAACGGCTGCATTTATCAATTCTATATTTAATTAAGTGTATTTTCTAATATTTTATCTTTATGCTATATCTGTTTTAAGTATTTCATCTATTAAAACATACAAGGGTATTTTTAAAGCGTTCTGTGTTTTAAGATATTGACAGTCTAACGGACCAATAGGATCGCTCGAAGATGTAGCGTTCAAATAGTCCGCCCAAAATTCTCGGCGCTCATTGGCTGCTGGTTTTCATGTAGACGCCGACGATTGGTTAACGAATCGATAGCTCGCCCTTCTCTCTGAATAGTTGTTGCTGGGTTTTGTTTTGACAGGGTTGCCAGGGGTTAGAAAATGTAATACAAATGCATTCTTTTATCAGATGCTGATTTCGTGATAGCAGTTTCTGTGTTTTCTTGAAACACTTTTCTTTTTCTATTCAATATTCATTAAACGATACTTGTCAACATTTTAGCTGAATATTATGGCAGATCTGATATGTAGTGAATTCTGATTCAGTTTATATATTAAATTGACGTTTGAGAGGTGAGAATATTCCTTTAGGTAAAGATATAGGACTGTCAGTCGCATCGAATTTAATAAAATATCGGAATTTACATTTAAACCTTAATCTTTCTTCCTAAAGCTTAATATCCTCGAAGGAAAAACATCTAGATGTCAAAATAATTATAATTAATTTATTAAGACATTTCATCTTTTTAATATCTGTACGATGTTTTGTATATTTTTCTGTCATCTTGAGACCCTGAATAGGATTGCATATGAAAGTAGTCCCTCTACTACGGTACGAGTTACACTCTAAAATCCATTCGCCAGGTTAAGTAGTTCCATTATGACAGTTACCGAATTCACCAAAAATTTCCGTTGAAAATGAAACCTCCAGTCTACATTTAATTGTTGTACTCTCTAGTATTTTTAACCGTTTATAATTATTCTTGAACATTTTCTATTTATAAGAAAATGTTCTCTGTGTAGCTGCCTGTCTGTTGTGAGGAGTTTGGCGGAAGGTGGTTCTTCCTTTCTTAGTCTCCTCCTCGGAAGTAGACGTTCGTGTCTATATTCCGTTCATTTTATTTTTAATATCAGTTTGGAAGGATCCCTTTTAGTTTTTTAAAACCCCCATCAAATTTCACGGCAAACATGGAGGCGAAGCTGGACGCTTAAAAGATGTCGGAATCCGATCTGCTCCTTTATTTTACCTCAGTTTAATGGACCGGATGATCTGCGTTTCCCACAACCTTGCAGGGGAGGTAAGAATCTAACGTTAACCATTTCTAAGTGCTTTTACAGACAGCTTTAACGATTTAGTCTCATTAAACCAGCGACACTGGGCATAAATATACACATAAAATACTATTTTTGTCTTTTCGGTGTAGCTAGGTGTGTGGGATTGCTGCGTATGTTGATCTGTTGCTGTGTAGCTTGTCAGCTAACACGTACCAAAATGTAAACCGCGTCAACACCGTATCAGCATTTTATATTGAAGTGGTGATATGGGTTTTGGGGTGTTTAATGTCATTGTTTACACTAAACAATACTGGTGTTCTTCTTTTGTACACCATATTGCACCTATATAGCATAAATAAGATGCTGAATCACTTCTCAGGTGAACCCGTCATCATCAGATCAGAGCTCATTTATCAATATTATTTAAAAAAAAAAAATTAACGTAAGAAAGTAGTTTTTATTTGGAGTTTATTGTTGAATAAAAATGATTATAATATTTTAATCATAACCAGTAACCATAGGAATAATGGAATAATGATGTCGGTGTATCATATATTACAAAAATATTTGTATATGTATTATGACATGAAATTACTATTTTTGCTATTATTATTTATATATAAATATTAAAAATAAAGTGAAATTATATTAAATAGTATTCAACATTTTATTAATATTTTAATTGTTTATCGAAGCTTATATATATATATATATATATATATATAATATAAAATACTTCTAATAAACATTATTACATTTTTTAACCAAGAAAAAAAAAAAAAAAAAAAAAACTGTGCCCAGCTCAGACCTCCCATATAATTTGACACTTTATATTTGATCTATTTTTGAGATGATTTGTGTGTTCTGCTCTCAGGTAGCTGTATCCAGTGGGGAGGTAGGCTTTTCCAGGGTTCGTGATGAAGTTCACCCTGCCCCTGGAAAGCCGGAAGCTGTCATCTCTTCTAGAGAAGGCAGTTTCTAGGGAAGCCAAACTATGGAAGGCTTACGTGCCAAAGAAACCTACCAACCAGGTGAGTCTGTCAGCTGATAGCTTTGGTTTGTTTGGTATAACAACAATGCTTACATTGTGGGAGACAGATAGATATGCAGATAAATTATGGTAGTTTCTGTGTAAGTCCACTGTGCATATGTGAATAGTTAAGTTGCTTTAATTTGGGTCTCTTAGGATACTGCTGAATCTGTGTGACTTGCTGTATGTACATCTGTAATTTGGTAGACAGAGAGACACTGGGAGTTGTGCAGTTTTATGATGCTGTGTTATCTCTAGATGTAGTTTTCTGTATATTATGACTATATGGGGTGCATTTGTGTTTGTAACACATATATGTGAAACTGTGTCAGAGGTCTGCAATCTAACTCTATCCTGATGGGAACCATTTTATTGTATGTCGTCAGGGTTATTTTAGTATATTTGAGATACTATTATAGTTTTGTGTAAATTAGTTTTTCTTTTTTTTTTTTCTTTTTTTTTTTATATATTTCATGTTTCAATTTAATTTTAGTTAATGTTTAATTTTGTTGTGTATTTGTCATTTTTATTAGTTTTTGTTTTTAAATATGTCTGTAATTTTTGTTAATTTTATTTTAGTTTTAGTATATAGTTAGTATATCAAGCTAAAGTAAATGACAATGGAAAAAAATTAAAAAATAAAATTAAAATAATAAAGTTTAGTTTCAGGTTGTAGTTAATGATAAAATGCTTTATTATTATTATTATTATTAATAAATGTCTGTGCATCTGAGTCGAATAGACTATAATAAGGGCTTCGATTTGGGAATTTCAGATCAGATTAATGCATATGCAAACCTGTATGTTGTGTATCTAATTAAATGCATTTTTTCTTCTTCAGGATACAGATATTTCCCCTGAAAAGCGTGATGAGGCTGTCCGGTGGTTGAGGGATGTTCATTCCCAGCTGAAGCTCTATCCAGAGACCCTCTGCTTGGCCATCAGCATCCTGGATCGTTTCCTCTCTGCCATTAAGGTAATGTTTAAAAACGTCTGACGTCTGGTCAAGGTCTTCTGCCCCAGTCAATGATTGTGGGTTTATGGCGTTTTCCATTATCCAGCTGTCCATAACAGGTTTTAGCCGTGTGTTGGCTGGCTTAATTGCAGCCCATGATAGGTACTTCACATAATAACACCTATTTTTAAAAACAATCATAATAATACTCTCTCTTTCTTATCTGCACTTCAAGCTTGTGTACTAGTTTAGCTTATGCTTGGCATGATACACTGCATATAATGTTATAAATGTATGCATGTGTGCATTTCATGTATTATAATTGCATTGTAATTTATGCAGTGAAGTTTGTGGATGTTACGCATAATTTATGCATTTAAAATTGTGCATGTTATGCATTGTAATGTATGCATTTAAAGTTGTCATTTTTGGTATAATTAGCATAATTGCTTTTGAGATGCAGTGAACATTATTTTGCTCGGTCATAGAACTTTGACTGTTATGTAAATGGTAAGCGTTACAGAAAGTTAGGTCGCTATTTAGCTGAGCTGTTTAATATTATTATGCAACACTGGATGTTTTTTGCTCTCTCTTTGCTATTTTCTTTTAGCACATCAGAAGGGTTTCAGAGACAATTATAGATTTTTTTTTTTTTTTTTTTTTTCACAGTGAAACTGATGTATTTTTAGATGCAAATACGTGGCAGTCATTGCAGATCTGATTAGTTCTTGTGCTTTGGCATTTAAATGAACAGGAAATAAACACAGGAAATGCATGTGTGTGAGAGACATTTGCCTTTTGCCGTTGTGGCATAAAAGTGCACAAGATGCAGTATTGCAGTACCATTATTGATCAATCTCTCTCTGTCTCTTTTTCAGGCCCGTCCGAAGTACCTGCGCTGTATCGCCATCTCTTGTTTCTTCCTGGCTGTTAAGACCAGTGAGGAAGATGAGGTGAATTCAGTATTAATATGCTGATCAGTTGCAAACAATGTACGTCTGTTATTCTAAGAAGAAACAGTGTAGATTCATGGTCAGCATCGGTCATCGCGGGCCTCTGTGGATTTATTTATGTAGCATAAGTTAAATTCTGCTGTGGGAAACGGTGACCCTGGATGGAACATCTCTGATGTCTCAAGTTCTAAAATCAGCCCCAGTTTGATGTGCCTTTAGTAAAAAGTGTCCTTTACCAAGGCTGAAGGATGACAAAACAATGCCTTCAGCTGCTTCATGAAAGGACAGACAGTGAGAAATTATCTGTAGAAATATAACAACTGAGATTTCTGTACAGGCTTCTACTTAAAACGCCAAAGTTGGACTAATATTTAATCCGATTATTTCCTGTCAGCCCTTTAAAGTCATTTCTGGCTAGAGCTGACCACATGATTTGGCTTAAATTAGTGAAGCAGTTACTATAATTTAGTTCCTAAGTTTTGCCATTATTTAACTATTAGATTTCAGATAAGATTATTATTATTTTTTTTTTGTGGATGTTTCTGCCTGCATAACCTTTCAATGTCAAGTCAAATCAAATTGTACATCACTTTTCACAGTACACACTGTTTCAAAGTAACTTGCAATAATTCATGCAGTAAATATTATGCAGTAATATCGTTCACATTTTGTGATGATACAAGCAATCGAGCTGTTCGAATTTGCTATATAGTGTATATATAACTCTATGCAAGTATACTGTATACAGATAAAGTTGGACATACTTGTATATCTAACCAAATATAAAGATCTTATCTGTGTTTTGCAGCGCATCCCGTCTCTGAGAGAGCTGGCGTCCAGCAGCAAATGTGGCTGTTCTCCATCTGAGATCTTGCGGATGGAGAGGATTGTTCTGGATAAGCTAAACTGGGACCTGCACTCCGCCACTGTAC
Source organism: Tor tambroides (assembly GCA_021397915.2). Lineage (NCBI taxonomy): Eukaryota > Metazoa > Chordata > Actinopteri > Cypriniformes > Cyprinidae > Tor > Tor tambroides. The sequence goes on along the minus strand of JAFVLL020036544.1, from coordinate 34,106 downwards.
TGGACTTCCTTTACATCGTGAGTGCACTTCCTCTCGCACAGACACTGAACTGTCCTTTCACACATCCGCTGCTCTCTGATAGTTTCTGTTATGGAGGTATGCCTGTCCAAATAAACACTGCCGTTCAAAAGTGTAAATTTCAATAATATTTCACCAAATTACTTTTTTTTTTTTTTTTTTTTTTTCCCCCCCTGTATTTTTGATCAAATAAATGCAGCCTTGATGAGCATAAGAAACTTCTTTAATAAACACAAATTCTTACTGATCCCAAACTGCACCGTAGCACACATACATCTCCCAAGATTATTAAAAGCGTTTTGTATTTTAAACAGATCTAAAGATCTATTTAACATCTGACGGAAAATGTCTTACAGAACATCAAAACATCTTACTGTTGCTTATGTTTAGGGATCTGAATGCGGGATTTATTTCAAGCAGTCGGTATCGTCTACATTTTTTTTCTAAATTGCATTGTCTGAATTTGTATTGATGCTTCAGTGAACCAACAAAAAAATGCTGAGCAACTCTTTGGCTGTGAAAATTAGATGGATGTTGGTGCTACTAGTAAGAGAAATGAAGTTAGATGGCCTAAATCTGCTTTCTCATGTGGGTGTTGAGGAAGGATCCTCATTGTTGGCATATTGAGGTTGCTGTTAATAGCCTGGCTCTCCATGTGGGTGCTGAAGGACTGCCAGTTCATCCGATAAAGTGCTGAGATCCAAAAATATTGATTTTTATTCATCTCTATGTAGTTCCATGCGATGGTTCTGAGCTGTAAGTCCGGGCGGCTGAACATGGCGTTGTCGGGTCTGAACCCGTCGCAGCACGTGGCTCTGCTCACCCAGCAGCTCTTCCACTGTCTGGCCCACAATGCACTGCTGCAGGTGCGCGGCTCACTGCTGTCCCTCGGCCTCATCACGCTGGAGCTGGAGAAACTCTGTCCTGATTGGCTCGCTCTCACTGTCGACGTGCTGCACAAATTACAGGTGAGAACTGATGAAGCTCAGGGGCTCCAAATGTCCAACTAATCTCAAAATGATTTCAGTCTTCACCTGGGAAATATACAGTGTGCTTTTTAACCCCGTAAAGCCTGACATATGAAATAATAGTCAGAAAAATGTTTTTTTTTTTTAATGGAAGTTCATAGAACCTTTAGAGAAAACATTGCCTTTGTTGAGTATCATGTGATCCATCAGGATTTTATGGCTCATATATATCAAGCTCAAAACATTAATTTCATTCAGAGGCCCAAACTGAGCAAAAATATGTATTTTGGTGCAGATGCTGATATTCATATGACCAAAATATACAAAGAAATTCTGATAGCCTGTAATGTAAATCTCTGAGTGTAACAGTATTAAAGACTACTTGCATAAAATGCATGTAAATATCAGTTTTCAACATGATTTTGCTGAAAAAAAAGATGTATGGATAGTAAAATAAGCATTGTAAAGTTTTAATTTTAATTGAATTTTTAAAGTTTTAATCATGTTGATCATTTGGAGGCCTCAGAAATGTGCATATCCAATATGATAAAGCAGGCTTTTATAGGGTTTAAAGAGTTAAATGGGTATTGAACATTGTTTGTAATAATGTAGCTTAAGAGGTTTTAGAGCGAAAATCAGGAGATCAGAACATTTCCATTAAACAAATACAAGTCACATTGATCAGTGGTAACTCTAAACTTTTTCTTTAGGTCTCAGCGTCAGTGTCAGTCACGTTTTGTGATGATCCAGTTACCTCATTATTCTTTGCTTACAGAGGCTCTTTTCATGCGTGAGGTTTAATTGAACTGCTCAGACTATACATTAGAGCCGCAGTAGCGTGTATAATCTCTCACATGTTTGCTTTTCTGTAGGCTCTTTAACTCTTATCATAACTCAGAAGAGGCCAGGTCAGTCACTTCTCCAAAGCAAACTCAGTTATCAGTGCCAGCAGCGAGCTCAAAGCGAAAGTAAAAATACAGACCTTTAAAAGTCCCTTGAATTACAGTGATGACTGTCATACGGTTAATAACTCCTAAAGAAATTCCCACAGTTCAAGTTTACAGTATCATGCATCATTAAACATACAGGTTCAGTAACGAACACGGTCAACAACAATGAAACAGTCTTAAAATATTAATGACTATTTATTGAACATTACTGCCTTTTAATGTGATGTATGCAACCTTTTAAAAGTTATGGGTCAGTAACAGGGTTATTATAGTTAACTAAAACTGAAACTAAAATTAAAATCATTAAAAATTGTTTTTGTAACTTGAATAAAATAACAGAATATAAAAACTAGTTGCTGAGGTAACATTTCTCATCTTAATTTAGTTTAAAATTAAAATGACTATTAAAGAAAAAAAAAAAGGAAAATATAAAAATAAAACTATAATTGTATTTCAGTCACACCAACACTGCATTTATTTGTTAATTTTAATTTAGTTTAAAATAGCTTACTAATATATAAGTTTTAAACTAAATTTTATTAATTTATTTCACTATTTTTTCAATATTTGTTAATATTTTATTTAATATATAAATTAAAAAAGCCCTATGTGTGTGTGTGTGTGTATGTATGTGTATATATATATATAACTATAATAGTATCTCAGTGACACCAAAGCAGCATTTATGTGTTCAAAAATACAGTAAAACCAGTAATATTGTGAAATATTATTACTGTTTAAAATATATTCAAATAGAAAAGTCTTAATGTAAAATGGAATTTATTCCTGTGATCAAAGATAAATTTTCAGCATCATTACTGCAGTCTTAAGTGTCACATGATCCTTCAGAAATCATTCTAATATGCTGATTTGCAGCTCAAGGAACATTTCTGATTATTATCAATGTTAAAAACAGTTGTGCTGCTTCATATTTTTGTGGAGATGATGCATTCGTTTCAGGATGCTTTGATGAATAAAAAGTTCAAAAGAGGAGCATTTATTTGAAATTGAAATCTTTTGTAACATTATAAATCTCTTTACTGTCACTTTTTTAATCAATTTAATGCATCCTTGCTTTCCGTCTCCTCTCTTTCAGATCGACAGTTCTCAGCTGATCGGCTGTCGAGAGCTGGTTGCACGTTGCCTGTCCACGCACACGGCTTCCCTGCCTCCTAACACTGTGTACATCTGCCATCCCCTGCCGAACACCCCGGAGCCTCGGGACAGGGGAGTCCTGCCCTCCTGGCACATCTCCCCCGCCCGGACAGCGCCCTCTGACCCCAACAGCACCCACACCCGCTCGTGCAAGTCCTCTGCCAAGCGGAAGGTGGAACACATGGAGGTGGACGAGTATTTCGACGGGATCAAGCGCCTGTACAACGAGGAGAGTCCCCAGGAGGGGGCGCCCACGTGCACGGCCGAAGCGCTGGGAGGAGGGCAGGGTTTACCGGTGATACAGCAGAACGCTGGCTCCTCCCCCTGCCCGCCTCTCCAACCGGTCAGAGAAACCTAGAGGAAACGGCTAAACAATCACACAACCGCAGCAGCCGTGTTCATCCGTTCACCTCAGAGCAAGAGAGAGGCCAAAAATACTAACAAAAAAAATACTCTGTGCATGATGCCATTTCATAGCCGTCAACATAAAAGGCTTTTAAAAAGCAGAAAAAAATCTATATATAAAGGAAAAATGTTTGCAAAAAAAGTAGAAATCTTTTCCCTCCATCTGTGGAAACACATACTGTTCCTGTTTGTCTCTTTTTATATGTATTTGCCAATTTGTTTCCTGTCTTGTTTCATCTGTAACTTTCACTGTCTCACTTTTTATTTGTCAAACACAGCCCTCAACACTTTTGAGTGCTTTTAAATATAATTTTATTAAATAAAATGTTTATTAAAATAATAAACAGCTATTTTAATAAAATAATTATTTAATAATAATAAATATATTTATAGTAATAAATATATATTTACATATTTTTTTTTTTAAGGCTGTGGTTAAAGTGACATTTCTGAAGATGTATATTTTGTACAAATGTACACTCTCGCTCACGGCTAGGTCTGATTGCTTGTGGTCTGTGTGTGTGTGTGTGTGTGTGTGTGTGAGCATTTGAAGGGTGATAATGTCCCTATCACTTCCTTATAGTGAGCATTAAAGATGAGCTAGTGTTGTTTGTGGCATTAGGTCGCACATGGCGTGACATGGTTAGATGAACTGTTTGTCGCTTGTTCTGAACCTAGTTAATGTAACTGTTATAATGATTAGAATAAAATGCGTAAGATTCTGAACTAACAGAAGAAGCTTTAGACTGTCACCATTCCTTTGCTGATCATAACCTTCCTGCCGAAAGCTCTCTCTTCTGCTCTGAGGTGCTGATGACAGTCCGTGCCGCTGCTGAGAAACCTCCCAATGCTCAAATAAATGAAAACCTCTACTAAACTGCTTGTGTCTTGTCGTTTTTCTTAGTTTGTGTGTGTGTGTGTGTGTGTGTGTGTGTGTATGTGGGGAAATAATGTTGTGCAAACGGATCCCTGTTAACAATGTAACCTGAGATCTTTCTGTGGGTTCATTGCCTTCATTAACAACTGAGGGGTCATGATTGCATCACAGGTCAGACTTCTGCGTCATCTGTTGTGTTCTGTGTGTGATTTATGTGCTGTAGCTAATGGATGAGTTGCCAAAGAAAAGGTCGTTCAATATCTAAAGCCTACAACGACAAAAAAATGGATGAGGGACGTGAAAATTCAGCCATTTATTTGGATTTGTTGACTTACTGAAACCGCAGTGTTTTATCTAATAAGCTAAGTTCAAGCAAATTTCCAAGGTGGAGCAGTAAAATGTTTCTGCCCGTACACAAATGTAATGTACATAAATCACATTTCTATAAATGAAATATCTTGTCATATCATGTAAATACATGTATGAAACCTATTCGAAATTATTTCATATATTAACATCTAGCCAATAAAAATGTATGTTTATGTATGTCTAATACATTTTTGCTTATATGGCATATATATGTATATCCGTCCTAAAACCTGTCAATAATATGTTGATATTATGTTTTAATAAAGTTGCATATTTAAAATATATATTGTTGACATGGTTGCTACATTAAAAATCATCAGATATTATTAACATATGTGCAAATTTTACTTTGGGTATTTTTTGTTATGAACCTATCTTTAGCTACTTAGAGAGTATATATGTGAAAATTATATATCATCTTGCAGATAACACACGGCAATATATGTATATAATAAAAAACAAAAATGCTTCAGAATCTTTCTCCATCATGAACATTAACTTTTTATATTTTTACTGTATGAGTGTCAATGTTTAGTTCTTCACATTAATTATATGTTCAGCTACAAGAGTTTTGAACAGTAGTTATATTTTATCAGTTTAAAAAATAAACATTTTATCGTGTGAAATATTTTCATTGAAAAGTGTGCTTGTGCTGTTTTAAATATATAAAACTGCAACTTTGTTTGTTTTTTTTAATCCAATGCAGTGGAATTTAAACATTTTCACATCGTCCCAAATTGTGTATCAATATAAATACATACATAAATTTATAATAGTCTACATAGTTTAAAACAACACATTTAATGAAGTTTTCATAATATTTCACAGTACGTTTTAGCAGTTTAGTAACATTTACTTACTATTGTAAGTATTATTCATTACTAGCCTAAATACCAAAGTTTTTAATAGACAAAATAATTTATGCATAAATATATACATGCATGCATACATAGACAGATACTTAGATGTGTGTGGCACGCAGGTAAGCTCAGCACGCAGGTATGCAGGTGGAACTAAGAGAGAAACCCGTGGGCGGAGTTACAATCTCAACAGGGAAACCGCTTGTCAGGTCCTTCAGTCTGAGAGATTCACACGGCGCGAGCATGGCCACCGACTTCACACAAGACTCCGTGCTGCGCTTCATCATCAACAACGGCGGGAAGGTGCGAAACGCGGACTTACTAACCTACTACAAGCGGTTTCTGCGGGAGGACGAGGAGAGAGAGCAGAACCGGGAGTTGTTTAAGAGGTATGTGAACTCCGTGGCGACTGTGAGGCAAGAGGAGGGGGTGTCTCATGTTGTGCTGAGGAAGAAATACCATGTGCATCTCGGAGACGTCTCCAAGAACCGAGAGCCCGAGCGAGACTCTAAACAAGCGGTGAGCGGGAAACTACAAGCTGCTTTGACCATCCCGACTCGTGTTGAAATCTTGCCAGTTGCTGGTATCGTCACCAACAACAACAATAACAACAACGATTCTACTCCCAGTTTTGAGAAAGCTGTCAGAACTTCATCACCACATGGGAGGGAACAACCTGCGGTCTCTACTTCCTGTGTGGAACAGGTTAACAACACCTGCCCTTTGAAACCAACCCCATCTGACACGGACAGTCGCTCGAGTGGGAGCGGCCAGAGCTTTGAACAGCCATGGGAGTTGAAAGCAACCAGGGAGGCAACGGAGCTGGAACACAACGGTGTTTACGTTGCCAAACAGAGACAATTAAGGGAAGCAGATGGTTGCGAGCAGTCCTTCGTCAACCCTGCGCATTGTGCTTACTATGAGCTTAGAGTGTCGCCTACGGTTGAAAGCAAAAGTTTGAATGCAAGCACCTCAGACGTTCACGTCGCCAAAGAATGGCCTTTGCGTTCGACCCTCGGACAGTCTCACATATACAAGTCTTCACCTTGCCTTCTGGACCGCCCCGTTTCTCCACACATACACTCCCAGATGTACACCCAAGCAGGCTTGAGTCGAAGCAATGATAGTCTACTACAACCAAACAGAGGGTTTACTGGATTTCCGATCCAGGAGCAGGAAGAATATGAGCCTCATGGCTTGTCCGTTGATGACCCTGCGATGTTCCTGCAAATCCGTCACCCATCGAGTCTATCCTCAAGTCACGATAGCGTCTCAATCCCATCCCCTTCTTCTACCCCGCCTGACACCGGTTGGCCGCATGGCATCGAGTGGTCCAGCGATCAAGATGGGAACAATGTACGCGCTTTCCTGCGTCGCACTCAGGAAGCAAAGCTACTGTCGCAACTCCTCCAACCGAGTCGCAACATCACCTCCATGCACCACTCAACAGGTCACCTTGTTGATGAGGACTCGAGGGCGTCTACCCGAAGCAGTTCGCCGGAAACCCGTCACGGACCCATCGTGCGCCGCTTGACGTCCCGGCTGCGGAGTCGCATGTGTCGGAGTCTCGGAGAAGATCTGGATCAACAGTTCCCAGAGGACAACATCTCAGCACGACACAACCGTCTCCAGCTGCTGTCCTCGACTCTAAGCATGGGAAACTTAGTCTCGCAGTCCTCTAGCCAGGGAAAAAGTTCCAGAGAGCTTTTGTCGCCTGCTGGATCCACGCGAAGCTTGTCGACTTCATTGCACGATGGTTCCTTCAGCAGCAAACATTCCTCCATCCCTCTTGACCCCAGAGAACACGAGTGGTTCGTCAAAGCAGCGTCTGGAATATGGACCGACATCTACGCTCTCTTTCGAGACGACCCGAACCTCTTGAGCAAGCGAGACTTCGTATCCGGCTTCACCGTCGTCCACTGGATCGCTAAACATGGTGACCATCGTGTTCTGAACACGCTGTGGTATGGCATCGACAAGGTTGGGATGGCTCTGGATGTCAACGCAAAGACCTTGTGTGGATACACTCCGCTCCATTTGGCGGCTATTCATGGCCACAAGAAACTCATTCGGCTCCTGGTGCAGAAGTTCAAAGCCGATGTGCGGATAAGGGACAGCAGTGGGAAGAGACCTTGGCAGTATCTGAGCAAAGACGAAAACCGAGACACCTTAGAACTTCTGGGCGCCCCACAGAAACGCATCAACGGTAGTCCAGCAATGCCTGCAAACCTGCCCACGAGACCTGCTACCACCACGTCAAACGTGAAAAGACATTCGTCTATCGCTGCACTGTTCAAACACAAGTCTCACTTGAGGGTCTCATCTAGTCCGGAAGCATTTTAGGGCTAGATTGTTGTAAGGACCTTGGTCTCTCATGATGGTGGCACTTTTTGCTGGTGAAAAAGCACTTCTTTTTATAATTAAAATACAGAAACTTGCATCAAACGGTACAATGTTTTGTTTTTGGTTTGTAACTCTATATATATCCGGTTTTGTGTGTTTTCTGTGAATGTCACTTATATATTCTGTTGTTTTGAAACAGCGAGGTTGATATTAAATACCTCTCTTGTATTATGAAAGCATTATGCTAAAAGGATGTTTCACCCAATAAAGAAAGTTGTCATTATTTACTCACCCTCATGCTGTTCCAAACCTGTTGGAGTTTTTTTGCTCCATGCAATGAATTTCAATGGGGTCCAATGTTGTTTTGGACCCCCAAGGAAAAAAGCAGTTCTTCGGAGCTGTCATACAGATTTGTAACGACATGAATGTGAGTAAATGATGGCAGGATTTTCATTTTGGGTGGACTATCCGTTTAATAAGTCTTCTATGCAACAGTGTTTTGCTTGTACTGACACAAATTAGATTCCCGGTCATGTTGTTTCAGACTGAGGATCATTTAAATGCGTGTTCTGTTCATAACAAGTTCTTCATTTCCTCTGCAGGGACAAATTTGGTCCAGTGCCCTGTAATTGTTTTTACCCTTGAGCTCTGCAGGTGTAGGAAGCTTTTTGTGCCCCCTCTGTACTTAATCTAGGAAACTATGCAGACGTTGTGAGCATTTCAATCTCATTTACGGTTTTTGTACTTGCTTTTCATTTTGGGATGTTGCAGTTGGTGTCTCACACATTGATGCTATGCGTTCGTGATGAATACCACAGATAAGCTCCTAGCTGGTTTAGATCGCTTACTATTTAACTCACCTTTCCTCCTTATCTCAATATGTTGGATGAGTGATAAAGAAAAAACCCTCAGAATTCCGACTCATTTGTAAGAACGTTCCAGCTGTTGCTGAGATGCCAAAACAACCGTAACTCACAGACTTCCTTAAGTGTTGCTTAAGCAACATCCGAGTGACTTAGGTCAAGTTTTCTCTCTCTCTCTCTTTTTTTTTTTTTTTTTTTTCTCAGAATCATTTAATGGAGTGTGTTGAGGTAGGGATGGAAGTTCTCTGTTGAGGTTCAAGGCTTGATGATTTGCATGCTGGGCTAAACCTGTTTTTTGTGTTCTGTCTGATCTGAGAGATACAGAAAAAGTTTAGTATGATCTGACCGGTGCAGTTGGGTGTTTTTCTTTATCTCTCCCTATCACAGCTGAGCATTTTTTTTTTTTTTTACTCCATGGAAACATCACGGCCTGATCTGTGGGTATGAAGTGTTGTATTTGCTGACATGTTTGGACGTGTCAGGGTGTGTTGGCTGTGTTTCTGCTCTGCATTGAGTCTTCCATAATATTTACACTTTGTGATGCACCTTTATGTTCCAGGTTTATTATTTGAATGAAAGACAAAGACTTTGACCTTTATAAAACCGTCTTGACCTGATTCAATGCTTTAAGATACAGACCAATCACATTGTTAGACCATGAATTCAAGCGATCTTTCCAAGCATTTCTGGTTGTACTTCATGCTACATTTTTAGACCTTTTTCTCTTTGATTTCTCATCCATTACATTGTGCCATAATCTCTAAACCTTTATGGGGCATATCATGGTTTCGTGCTGCTGTTTAAATGATTCAGATTGCTTGCTCAGCCTTGATAAAGTAGTGTATATAGCTATGGTTTAGCCATTACCCTGATCTGTGATCTGGTTACCATTACATTGTTTGTTTGGCAGTTTCTTTTCCCTCGCTAGTTTCCTGTTGCAGTATTCTTTGAAGCAGTGACCATATTATGACCGGTATCAAGTGACTTGATTCTCTCTAAAGGGATCATTTCAAGAATAAAAAGTGCATGCATTCCCACACCTTCTGACCAATTTCCATGACTCTCCCATGCATTCGTGATTAACAGTTTCAGTGATTATGCTCACAAAGAGCAATTTCTAGATGCTGAGATATTTATCATTACTAAAAACCACAGAAATTTCTTTCCCTGCCCTTTTTACTTGAGCAACTGGTTTTGTACAAATGCAAAACATTCAGAACATACCCAGAGCTTCACCAATGTGGCATAACTTTCGGTTTGCACATGCGAATATTTCAGATGCTAAGCATATTTTTTGAGCAATGAAATCTGAATTATTGACAAGTACACCAATCATTCGACATAGATACAGGTAATTCTGCTTCTAAATAGGAATTTATACATGCGTGAATTATACATATTTCAAAATATAAAAAGCAAAAATTGACATTTTTTGATTATGTCCTGTTAATATACTATTGAAAATCACAATCCGTTAGTAGATTAATGAAATTGGTTTAGTAATGCAACGGTTCTTGTGACCTTCATTAGACAATGTAAAGTGAAAACAATGCCTGATGAGGGTTGCATGACCAAAACATTGCATTAAAATATTTTTTGCAAGCTATAACAGTGTGGGATTCATTTCTGTTAGACATAAAACATGAAATATGAGTGATTATGATAAACCAATTTTATTAATATACTAATATGCTAAGTGTCACTTATGCATTATCATTTTCCATAGTATATTTACAAGACATGATCGAACAAAAAGTATCTATTTTATTTTTATTAGAACTCACAAAACTGCAAAGAATGCAACAGCAAAACAATGAGGTCGTATTTAAAAAATAGATTTATTTTGACTTCCAATTGTGCTCTTTTTGCTTTTAAACAGTGTAAAGCATGGCTGCAGTTTCTTCAGATTAGCCCCATCAAAAAAAACAACAATTGCATGTGTATCAGATCACAACAGCAGTTCTGCCTCTTATACAAGAACAGTCCGATATAAACGCTTCCATTACAGTTTGCAGCCTTTTCATACAGATGTACAGGGGTTAGATATTTCGTAAATAAAGATGTTCTTCAAATAAAAAAAAAGTCAAAAATCAAATATATTGGCAAAATAGTTTGGGCATGTGCATTGTGATCAAACCAAGAAGTAGAAAACACCCTGCATGCAGCCGAGTTGTGATTAATATTCAGTTTTAATGGAATTTTCACTAGTACTGATAGTGTTCAAGTGCTGGACCGTCATTGTTGTTTCTGATTTCGATATAGCACCTGTTAAAGCCGCCCAAAAACACCCTCGCTAGTCATTTGCTTACAAAAATACAATATCTATTCTGCTTTTTAACCATCTACATTTTAAAATCACGAGGGGTTGAGAATGTACAGCAACGTACAGAGTACAAAATAGTTTCTAAACAACGTAAAATCATAATCGTTTATCGACAACAGGAATTTCAAATAGACAGAAAGTGTGTGTGTTCAATCGTTTCTTGTCTTTGTGACGTCGTAGTGGTTCGTGTGTTCCAAAGTGCTCAGGGCTGGAAATTATGTGCGTTTCGGCCAATCACAACGAGGCATTTTGTGCCATTGAATTAGCATTATGCTTGTGCTTCAGTGTTGTGCTATACGCTAAGTATGTCGTGTAAATGCGCTGTGCATTTGTTTAGTGTAGATAAACCAGTTATGGTCTTCCATACTTTAAAAAGTCAGAAATAGTCTCCTTCATTTAAGGCACTTGTCAGTGTGCAATTCTGATTTCGTCCTCAGCTGTAAGCGACGTCATTCTATGATGGGCGGAGTCAGAGTGAGGTCACAGTGGTGGGACGTGGCAAGTGGGTGGAGTTAAAACAGTGTGGCGTTTGGGGGCCGGGGTCAGCGTTCTTTGGGCGGGACTCAGGGGGGAGGGCCTCCTCCAGCCTCTCCACTTGCTCCTCCCCCTGCCGTATGAGCTCGTCCAGGTGGCGCTGGCGAATCAGAAGGGCGGGTTTGATGCGGATGTAACGCTGATAGTCGCGCAGCTGCGGGCCGCTCAGGTAACCGGCCAGAATGTCCAGAACCACGCGCTCGCGCCGGTCCAGGTTTTCCTTCAGCTCGCGAGCGTCTTCCTGTTGACTGCACAACTGCTTCCTCTTCAGCTGCAGCGATTCCTGCAGGTACACACAAACATATGAGAAATTAATACTTTCGTTCAGTAAGGATGCATTGAATTATTACAAAAGATTTTTCAAATAAATGCTGTTCTTTTGAACTTTCTATACATCAAAGAATCGTGAAAAAAATTACGTATCACAGTTTCCACAAAAATATGAAAAATATGAAGCAGCACAACTGTTTTCAACACTGATGATAAAAATAATTGTTTCTTGAGCAGCAAATCAGCATTTTTAAATGATTTCTGAAGGGTCACGAGACACTGAAGACTGGAGTAATGCTGCTGAAAATTCAGCTTTGAATATAAATAAATAAATTAGAAATAAATTACATTTTTCAAAATACTCTAATAGAAAACAGTTATTTTAAATAGTGATAATATTTCACAATATTACTGATTTTACTGTATTTTTGATCAAATAAATGCAGCCTTGGGGAAACATTAAAGAATCTACAATTTTCAACAGTAGTATACATAAATATTTACAGTTGTACTTACACATGATGCTAGATGAAACTATTTTCAATTATTAATTTCATCATGAGCATGATGTCTCTAAATCATCAGCTGTCTTTATTTAGCTGTAAAGGAATGACTAGTAAAGCTAACTCAGCAAACAGGGATGAGTTCATGAAAGGTCTAAAGTTTGTAGAAGACTTATATTGCATAATATTGCAAACACAGTGACAGTGATGTTAAATGCCTTTTTGGTGGAAACACCTCTCAACAGATACAAATAGTGCAGTAGGTTTTATTTGTCCAGTTCCTCATGCCTGTTGAACAGGATCAACTGTGCTAATCAATAAAATAAACAATGGAGCACAAGCACATGACTGTATGACTTAAAAAGAAACTGTTTTGAAGATTTACATTTACATTTAGTCATTTAGCAGACGCTTTTATCCAAAGCGACTTACAAATGAGGACAACAGAAGCTATCAAAACCAACAAAAGAGCAACAACATGCAAGTGCTATGACAAGTCTCGGTTAGCCTAACGCAGTACACGTAGAAGGTTTTTTTTTTTTTTTTTTAAAGAAAACGAGTAGATAGATTATAGGAAAAAGAAACCTAGTGTTTTTTTTGCAAGAAAAGCTAGCAGTTAGAGAAAAAATATGCAATTGATAGAGGGTCAAATGTGTGTGTTTTGTTTTTTTTAAAATAAAGAATAAAATTAGAATAGAAGATATAGAAATTGCTTTGATAAAAATGTTGTAGAGTCATATGTTAAAAAATAGGTTCCTAAAATGCACATGCATATGCAATACCTAAAATATTACTGCAGATAATATTTAGCCTATATTTTACACTCCATTATGTCATGAGATATCAAACACACAAAATCTAATGATCATGAACTTGACCCTCAATTCGATGCCGTCGATTCGGTGTAATTTACAGATTAGACTTTATCTCTGTCCTCAGCTGAGTTTGAGACACAGGCGTCTGAAATGAATCACTCCATCTTCTTATATAATATTATGTCATTTAATTATCATTTCTTGTTCTTTCTCAGTGTGTGAAATGTGTAATTATCTGGATCAGCCCTTTATTCAGTAGATTTCAATGTTTGAGGAGTGTCAGGTTGGGATTGGGTAAGATGACGTGTCCTGCGGTGAGATATACGCCTTCTAGAAATATTTTACAAAGAATTTTGCGAATTCCTTCATAATTATTATACATGTAGCCTCTTATATGAAAGACTATATATAAAATATTTTACTAGTTTGGGTTAATACTAAATGTTTTTTGAGCAGCAAATCAGCATATCAGAATGATTTCTGAGGAATCATGTGACACTGAAGACTGGAGTAAATTCAGCTTTAAATCACAGGAATAAATGACATTTTAAAATATATCCAAATACAAACCAGATATTTAAAACTGTAATAAAATTTCACAATATTACTGGTTTTATTGTAGTTTTACTCAAATGAATGCAGCCTTGGTGAGCATAAGAGACGTTGAATGGTAGTGTATAGAAAATGCATTTGTCACACTACATGAGCATTTACAATTTGGTACAAAATGGTGATTAAAAAGAAGGAAAACTCAAAAGAAAATATATATTCAATTATTCCCTCGCACATTCATTTAAAATCTCGTTCCTATCCCAATGCTAGAGCACAATAGTGTGTTTATGCGTGTGATGCTGGCGTCTCCCACAGGCAAAGTGTTTATGATGTTGTAATCTTCTAAAATGGTCTCTAATGGTTGTTTTGTACATGTTTGTTTAAAGCAGGATGGATAAAAGTCAGTCTGCAGGGCATTAGATGTGTCAGACTGATTACATTACAAACCAGATCCTTGTTTGTTCACTGGCGTATTAAAGGAGATAATCACATTGATGATTTATAACATGCCTGATCATATCGGTCTGAAGTTTTGTGCACCACTTTTCAGCACAAATTGTTTTGCAAACCTGTAATGCAGGTCATTAGTAATGCAATTTTTCAAAAACATTGTTTACAAGGATTTGACAGCACCAAATATAATGGATCATTTTTGCTGCTGCACTTTTAAAACTTGTATGTAAACACCATATTTGCATAAAAAATGAGCAATAATTCTTTTTCATTATTGTCTATTTCATATGCAAAAACTGTTTACATAGAAGTTACACAGCAGCAAAAATGTCCCATATATTTCTAAGCATTATTTTATTATTTATTTATAATTCATAAATGTATCAATTAATTTAGATTTATTTATATTTAATTATATTTTAGCATAATTGAAATGCTACGTTTTTGTTTTTAATATTTTGAATTAGTTTTGACGTTTGCCTGTTCATTTGTATTTTAGTCGAAGGTTTAGTCATTTTGTTGTGTTTTTATCATTATGTCTGTATAGCAGTTTTTAATTTTTATTTCAGTTTTCGTTATTTTTGTGCATCAAGTAAACTGTGTATATTTATTATGTATATATAAATACACATACAGTATATATTTTGAAAATATTTAAATGTATATCTTTATATTCATATAATTTTTATTATACATAAATATATTTAATATATAAACAACATTTTTCTGAAATGTATACATGCATGTGTGTGTATTTATATACACATAATAAATATCTACAGCGCACACACACATATATTATGTCAACAAATCTTATTTTGGATGCGATTAATCGCAATTAATCGTTTGACAACACTAATAATAACCCTGGTTCTAAATTTCAGAAAGACGAATAAAAATGATCATGACAAAACTTATTAAATAATTCAATTATACTGATTTTTTTCAAGAAACTATTAATATACATTGACTTCAGGGGAAAAAGTAACTTTGAAAATGCTCTGTTTATTTTCTGCGCCACTCCTCACCCTCTCATCTGCGGCGTCGTCGTCGCCCAGCGCGTTGAGGTTGTTTTCCACGCGGGCGAGTCGAGCGCTCAGCGACAGCAGCAGGTTGACGATCCTCTCCAGGTCTCCGACGAACATGCGGTACTTCTCTCTCTCATTGGGTTTGCAGCGCTCCTGAACTAAAGCCTCAATGCTGCCGCCCAGAGCCGTGAAGCGCTTCTGCTGCTCTGATAAACCCTCTCTCTCCTCCTGCAACGACCGCATGCTCACCTGCAGCGCCTGCAGCAGCTCCACCTGCAGGACGACACACAATACTGCACCATCAGCAAACACTCCACTTCTGCCATTCAGCAGAGGAGTGTCTCGCTGCAGCCTGTAATATCCAGGGTGCGTGGTTGGATCCAGATCCAGATTACATATACCTAAACCTACCGATCTCCACCCCCTGATCCCTAAACCCATCCCATCTCCACCCATAAACCTACCAATTTCCACCCCCTAGATGTGGATCCAACCACGCCCCCTGGATCTTGTGGACTGCAGCGAGCCCTGCTTGATTCAGCACGTCATGGATTCGGGGAAATGATGAATGGCTTTGTGCTCATTTTTGTGCCACTGCATTCAGTGAATACAATATAAATCCAGTATGAGAGTGTAAACAATGCAATCATTGTTACCACACAGCAAGCAAATAAATACATACATAAATAAAATCCAAATATATTTTAAAATGTAGTTCAAAAGTGGCAACAAACTGAGATGTCAAAACATGTTTACATAAATGTATAAAACATGTGTATAAAAAACCCCAAATATTTATATATTATAGTATAAATACATTTTTTGTTTGACTTATATTTACTAGTTAATTTTTAGATGTTAAAACATATTGACATGAATGAATATATAACATTTATGTATACAAATGTTGAAAAAAAATGTATACATATATTTTTGATATATTTTACTTATATTTCCTAGTTATTATTAGATGCATGTTCTAGCAAATATATAACATCTGTGTATATAAAAACATATTTATAAATTATAATATATTTTTGATAGATTTTAGTTACTTGTTATTATTAGATGTTAAAACATTAACAAACAAAATTACAAATATAAATATATTTTGGTAGATTGCTTATATGTTTATGTTTGGTAAGTGCTTACATTTATAAATTATTATAAGATGTTAAAACATATTTGCATATACAAAATGTACGTATAAAATATCACAAATATAAATATTACAAATATAATTATATTTTTGAAAGGTTTTAGTTGCTTATATTTCTTGGTTATTTTTAGACATTAAAAATAATTGAAATAATTAAATGTTAAAATACTAATAATTAAATAATAAAATCAAATATATGTATAAAAATAAATATTTATAAATTACAAAATCTAAATATATATTTTGATAGGTTTTAGTTATTTATATTTCCTAGTTATTATTAGATGTTAAAACATTCCAAATCTATGTATAAAAAAAATAACAAATTTATGTTTCACAAATATGAATATATATTTTGATAGGCTTTAACATTACTATTAGATGCTGAAACATACTTACATAAATATATAAAATCTATGTATAAACATTTTCATAAATTAGAAATATATATTTTTTTATAGGTTTTAGTTACTTACATTTCCTAAAAATGATTCCCATATATGTTTGATATTTTCATTTATAAATGTGTATCTGACCTTCTTCTGATTCAAGTAATCTTCTTCGTCGTCCAGGTTGGTTTCCATTTTTCTTGGAACAGCCTGAGGAGGAGTATCTGGACCATCTTGAGCCCTAATGGAGGTCAAACACACCAAACAAAGAGATTTACTCCTGAATGCCCTATTTTGTCAGATAGAGGGACAGAGAATGGCTAAAAGCCACATTCCCCGTGTCAAACAGAGCACAAGTAATTACACAACAGAACAAACACACACACCGCATATAATCAGCCTTAAAACGGTTTTATAAGTGATATCTAAATGTTTTAAAACTATTTACCGAGGTGTTACTATAGTACACACAGTAAATAAATACATAAACTGATTTAAAATAATGTATTTGCTTTGGATAAAAGGTAAAATGGCAAATGCACACATGTAAAAAACAAGCTATTACCCTAGTACATGAGCAAAAAGCTGTTTTTTCATGGTATTGTGTTCAAAAAATACATGGCAGTACCACACTTTTCACTGTTTTGTGAATTATTTCATAATGCACTGAACTAAAAAGCTTATTTAAGAAAGAAAATTGAATATTGTTATTAAACAATATATTTTATTTGAGATTTGACAAGTTTCTACATTCAGCAGGTAGGCGGTGAAATGTGTTTATTTCAGGATCGGCCACTAGATGTCAGTGTAGTAAAATTGTTACACATGGAGAGCACGAAAGTCGGACTTGCTGTGAAAAATCTGACAAAACTAAGCAAAATCATCTGTTTTCTGGATATATGAGGTGAGAGAACATTCATCTGTTTTATCTATGAGTTCCCATGTGTTTGATATCTTTCCAAGTATGCCGCTGGTGTGTTTGTGTTCAACATAATCTGTAAATCCTGTTTTCAATGAACATATTTCATGTTTTCTTCAAACACTTCCAAATTATGGTAAAACGTGGCACCTCAAATGAGTGTATTTGTTTTATTTGAGCACATGGATTTCTTATTACATTGAACCTTTTTTAATATGCAAGGCCATGTTTTTGGACCATGGTATTCTTCACTTGGAGTAATGATATAACAATTTATATCAGCCAGGCTGATTTATTGGCTGATGTTTGGCTTTTGGGATAAATAATGTCTGCTTGGTGAAATACCATTTAAAATCTACCAATAATCTTGCCAAAAAACACCTATTTTTGAATATATTTTATGTAAAATACATAGTCATTTTAGCTATTTTTATTCATTTAATTTCTCTTTTTCTATAATGAAGCTTTATTCAGTATACATCAGCATTATATCAGCCATCTTGGCAGTGTTATTTTAGTATTATTTATATACAATTACAGTATTTATTAATACTAAAGGATAAAAGTTCATAACAAAATTACAAAAAAATAAATAAATAAATACTCATTTTTTAAATTATTACTTTTTTATATTTTTACTTTTTTATAATTTTTTTTGGAAATTTTATTAACTTTTATTTTTATTAGTTTTTATATAATTTTAATTTTTTATTTCATTTTTAGATTTAGTAATTTGTTCTTTTCAGTAAGTTGTCAAGGCAATGATTTTAATTTTTTAATTTTAATTAGGTTTTTTTTTCCATCTAATATTTCTATTCTATTTTATTCTACATTATTTAAAATGCTGGAAACAATTCTTAATAGTTTTAGTTTTAACTATGAGTAAAAACACTGCGTCCTGGTTTCTAGATATCATTAACGGCCATTTAAAACCCCATTTCATTCCTTAACTGCCTGGTGTACCATGTAAATAGCATGCTAAATGAGTACAGTAATCATTGAGTTAATATTATCATCTAAAACCATCTCTGTACCATAGTACCGCCACAGCTGATTTCTTCTAAGGAGCATGAGTGAATTATGCACTAAATACAGGAAACATACAGAAGAGTGTCATTATCTTTACAACAGAGTTATCGCAATAAAATTAGGCCGTGACCTGCGAGCACTAATATAATCGGCTTTAAACAAAGAGCTCTTGTGTTTGTTGGTCCTATGAGCATGAAATCCACCTGATTATTGGGTTGCGCTATATACATGATTCCCATGCTTTACCTTCACCATCTGTTCAACACTCACCTGTCACTCAAATGGCCGTCGCCGCCGATCGTCCCGTGTGAAGGGAAGATGTCCTCCATCAGATCGAGGGTGGTTTTACCTGCCCAGGTGTCCAGGAGCGAGGTGAGTGATTTGTCGTGGCTCACCAGCTCTCGGGCTAAAGTCTCCACGAGCAGCTCGGCTTGCGTCCGCTCTCGTCTGGACAGCAGATGGTAGTCGGGTCCCAGTATCTCAGAGACGTCCTGCTCTGGAGGAGCGCTGATGGGAGACTGGGGTTGAGAGGCAGCGCTGGTGTGGTCAGGGCTCACAGACGGAGTGGTGCGGTCGTTTGATGGTTGCTCAGGCTCTGGATGGGCTGTTGCATCAGTCAGACTCTCACGGTTGCTGCAATGTGAAAATTGAAAATCATAATACAGTAATGAGATTGAAGGATATTTGGGGTTCAACACAGTCGACGGCATGACAAAAATGAATTTCCACCAATTCCTTCCTTTTTTTTGTTCTGAGTTAAAATAAGGCATTTACAAAGACAGTAAAAGAAGCCGATTTGTAAATTGTTAAATTAATCACTGTTTCAATAGTACGGTCACAAGACATGCACAATACGTGTGTTAAAGTGATTTTAGAGTGAAAAAAATTGCAAACAACTTCAAAACAATTTAAACTGCTTAACAGCTCAAATAATACACAAGTTTTTACAAAATTAAAGTGTTTTTATAAAATAATAAGCTTAATATTTCTGAAAAAGCAGAAAAAAAAACTAGAAAAGTTCCATTTTAATTTACCCATATGAAGTCTGGCCAAAATATATTTGGAAATATATGTTGTAAGCAGCATAGCTTAAGGAAGTGTATTTTTCAAATGAGAAAAAATATTTTGTTTGAACCTTCAAATGCCAAAATACTGTATATTACAAAACGTATTTCAAGAGTCAGGATAATACATTTCCTAACTTAAAATACTTTTTGGGTAAATGCAATTTTTTAAATAAATAAATCTGTTTATATAATATAAATATATTTAGATTAAAAATATATTAAAAATGGCCTAAAATAAATAAGAAAATAATAATAGTCAATTTTTTGAAATTGTGATTGAAAGCTGAATAAATAAGCTTTCCATTGATGTATGGTTTGTTAGGATAGGACAATATTTGGCCGAGATACAACTATTTGAATATCTGGAGTCTGAGGGTGCAAAAAAAATCAAAATACTGAATCACCTTTAAAGCTGCCCGAATCAAGTTCTTAGCAATGCATATTACTAATCAAAAATTACGTTTTGATATATTTACGGTAAGAAATTTACAAAATATCTTCATGGAACATGATCTTTACTTAATATCCTAATGATTTTTGGCATAAAAGAAAAATCGATCATTTTGACCCACACAATGTATTTTTGGCTATTGCTACAAATATACTTGTGCTACTTAAGACTGGTTTTGTGGTCCAGAGTCTCTCTCTCACACACACACACACACACACACATAAGTGACTGTGGACCACAAAACCAGTCACAAGTGTCAATTTTTCGAAATTGAGATTTATACATCATCTGAAAGCTGAATAAATAAGCTTTCCATTGATGTATGGTTTGTTTGGATCGGACAATATTTGGCCGAGATACATCTATTTGAAAATCTGGAATCTGAGGGTGCAAAAAAATTAAACATTGAGAAAATTGCCTTTAAAGTTGACCAAATGAAGTTCTTAGCAATGCATATTACTAATCAAAAATTACGTTTTAATATATTTACGGTAGGATATTTACAAAATATCTTCATGGAACATGATCTTTACTTAATATCCCAATGATTTTTGGCATAAAAGAAAAATTGATAATTTTGACCCATACAATGTATTTTTGGCTATTGCTACAAATATACCCCAGCGACTTAAGACTGCTTTCGTGCTCCAGGGTCACACATATATATGTATGGATTGCCTCACCATAGCCTTAATCTTTGCCTTTTTTCTTTTTAAGAAAGAAAACAAAGGATGAATTGCAATTGTTTTTTGTGGTATTCAACATTGTCACAAATGCTGCAGATTGAGTTTAACTTGTATTGAACCCAGAACATTCCTTTAAATGTGACTGTACTGTAACATTTTCGCATGATGAATGTGATTGACATATTCGTTTGTTGTTCTCGGAACAACATTCCTATCAAACAAATCATAAGCCAAACCCTGACCTACATTAAAAAAAAAATCACGAGGAATACAATCGGCCCATAAAATCATCTTGTTCAAGACTTTAACCTGGGCTTTAATCCCTCAAATCTGACTGGTTGATAGAAACCTTGTTTCAAGACCAACAAGAAGTGTGTCTCCACCTGATGGGCCATAATGGTCTCGGATGCTGTAAAGACACTTCCACGTTCTTCTCGACTGGGGGTGTGAGAGGTGGAGGAGGCGGGAAGTCCTCCATAATCTCCGTCTCTCTGATGGGCAGTGGTACAGGCTGTGGTGCAGGTGGTGGTGGTGCAAAAAACACTTCATCATCATCCTGCGACACAGCTATACTCTGAACATCTTGAAGGTTAGAATCAGAGATCCGAAGCGAGAGAAGTGGCTTTGTTGGGGAAACTGGGCTCTTGGGAAGGATTTGCGGCCTTGAATCAAGTTGTGACCCCGTGACCTCTGAATGTGGGGGTGATGGAGTGGCCACCAGACATGGAAAGTCCTTCAAGGTGTCTTCAGAAGTGCTGGTGTCGCTGGAGTTTTGCCGCACCATTCCCGGTGGACTCTTCTGACTTTGTGGGCCAGTTTCGGGAAATGCAATAGAATCCAGGTTGGGCTGACACAGTCTGTCTCCGTTATGCCAGTGGAGGCTGGTGGCAGTGCCTGGAGAGGTGAAAGGGCAAGGGAGTCCCACAGACGCAGCCAGACCTGAAGCACTCTGCGCTCTAGGCCGATCTGAATGTCTCTGACGCTCGCGCCTCAACACATGTGCGTTTTGCTGGACAGGACCCTGGTTTAGCTGGTAATTCCTCTCCGTCCGTGCTGAACTTGATGGCTGTTTGTGTCCCATGTTCATCAACACCCTATTAAAACATGCATATGAAATGAGAAAGTACCTTCATTATGTTATGCTTGTCAGGTTTCCAATACCTGCCATTTTTAAAGTAAATTAAATGCAAATCATTTATCCTTCTGGTGGGAATTCATGCATGGCTCAAAACAAACTCAAAAATAGCTGCAGTGGGACTGCACTGCCACTGACCGATTAAGGGTTGGTCCTTAATTTAAGACCTTTTATGGGTAAATATTTCCATAAAACTTGTTTCAAATAGTTTTGAACTTGCAAAGAAATTCTTGCTCTTTAAAGGACTGATCTGCACAATCCTTCTACAAAGATGCTGCTAATGCTAATTTGTCTTAATTTGAAGCCTATAGAATACAAATATAGATCATCTAATGAAAAAATGTTTATATATATATATTATAGGGCTGTCAATCGATTAAAATATTTAATCGCGATTAATCGCATGATTGTCATGAGTTAACTCGCGATTAATTGCAACTTAATTGCACATTTTATTTGTTCTAAATGTACCTTAAATTAGTTTTTAATACTCTAATCAACATCTGCATGGACAAATATGGATGCTTTATGCAAATGTATGTTTATTATTAGTGAAACCATAGTCAATATAGAGCATGAAGACTAGACATGTTTCAAAGGTCACAGATGTTTTTCAAAGAACTTGTTCGTGTTTATTAGACACATGAAAAAAGAAATACCAGGTTCCCATTACTTCTCTTTCTTTGCACCGAGCAATTTACTTACACAAACTTGTTTACAGTTTTGCACGACAGGGCAGCTCACTTCTTCTGAACATGCAAAATGTACATTTATTATTTATTATTATATTTGTTTGCCTCTCTCTCTGTGCCCACATACTGTATTTTGATGCAGCTAAATTCTCAATAAAACTGTTTTCATTTATATATTTTACTGTTTCTGTAGTCATACAACGGAATGAATATGAAAGTGACTGAAACACGAGTCACGATCCGTTAAGATTACATAACCAGCTCTCCCTTCCAATATGTTAATCTGCACAAAAATCCTGATAATCGAGCCGTCGTCTGATGAAATCAAATACACATAAGATAATGACAATAACTGTGCTGTGATTTCGGCTATACTTGCATGTAAAATTAGAGAAGCAACATAATATCTGTGTTTAACTGAAAGCACTGCTCCTCTCCGCCGCTCGCTGAACAGAGCAGACGCAGAGAGAGAGAGTGAGAGAGAGAGGTGTGTGCGCGCGCGCTGGGACAGCAAGACCTCGCGAGTCTCAGTAACTAAATTAAGATTTGGGCAAACCCTAAAGATTTGTCACTAGGCGCTTTTTTGAAGAGCGGGGAAAAAAAGTCGCTAAAGGGGTCTGCAAAGTCGCTAACTTGGCAACACTGTGCATCTCCATTTCTCCAACTACAGGCTTTGCCACGGGTCAAACAGAAAACGCGCGCTGCGTTAATCGTGCGTTAATAAAATTAGTGCCGTTAAAATGAATTTGCGTTAACGTGTTATTTTATATATATATATATATATATATATATATATATATATATATATATATATATATATATATATTAGTGCTGTCAATCGATTAAAAAAAAAAATAAAAATTAATCGCGATTAATTCCACCTAACATTAAAGTTTTTAAATATACTTTTATATTGCAATAATTTCACATTCAATCTTTAAATTAATGTACAAACAACATAAAGAGAGTATATTTTTAATATTTGTTTAATGGCATCTTTATTTTTATGACTGAAGACCAGTATCACTGACACCAATTAATACTGATTTCCCTATAAAAATGTTTCTCACTAATATTCAACCATTGACTATAGCAATTCAACTTTACATTACAATTAAGAGCTATCAATTTTAACATTTATTAGACTTTAAAAATAACTTCTAATTTAAGTGAACTTAAAACAGTCTATAAACCCATTATAATAAATGTCATATTTATCTACCTGTGCCCCTTAGCAGAAATATACAGAAACTGAATAAAGTTATCAAACACTAAATTCTAAACTAAATACAGATGAATCCTTAAAACTATAAAGTTATTGATTTCCTCTTTTTTCTTTTGTTCTTGATGAACAGACATCACAGCAGCTGGTTATTAGGTTGTTTTTTAGGCTTATATTAGGCTTGTATTTTAGGCTGCTATTTCTTTAAGAGATGTCGCTGCTGAACGTGACGCGATCTGAGCATCATGTATTTTCTCTCAACTCTACCTTTTCTGACCTATTTCAGGTCGGACCCATTTCAGTCTCTTCTAATGAGCTGACGAGTTGAATTGAGGGTGTTAGATGAGGGACACAGTGCTAGGATGCTCCAGGACAGTTTTGAAAACCATTTCAGAGACATGTTCTTAATGTAACTTATATAACATATCACATGCATGCACAGATTTATGGCACCTTTAATCGCCTTTTTAGTAACTTCATGTCTTAACTGATCACGACATTGAATGCTCGTAGTTTCTTTCGCGATTTGATATGAAATGATACAGGGTATGCGCGCGCCGGCACCTTTGTGCGTGTATTGAAGCGCACGCGCTGCGAGCACAGTACAGTTTCCGCGCTCGTTTGACTCGCGCCTGACGCTGAAGTGAAGTTGAAGCGCGCGTCTGAAACGTCTCCTGTTTGATGTGCTCGTAAAGACATTCTCCGACTGAATAAATGCACTTCTTGTCAAGAAAAAAGAGACAGAATTAGCAGTTATGAGTGGGGTGGCCAACCCTAGGCCCCGCCCCTGCGTTAACGGCGTTAAATAATTTTAACGCGTTAAACTGAAAAAATTAATCGCCTGCGTTAACGCGCTAATTTTAACAGCACTAATATATATATATATATATATATATATATATATATATATATATATATATATATATTTGTATTTAGTATGTGAGTTCTGTATATATATTTGTTTTAGTATGTGAGTTCTGTGCAAAATGTATATAGGACTTTATTTGTACGACAACGAACCTGTTTTCAAAGGATTCCTTGGAGGAAACTCTCAACAACTGAAGGTCTCTGGCTAAGAAGTCCTACACAAAAAGAGAACAAATCATATTTTATATGAGCAAGTGACATTGTAGCACTTTCTGGTAGAAGTGGCAACAAAAAATAGTAAAGTTTCATACACCAGGAACAGGAAGTTAATCATTATTTCATGGTTACCTCAAGCTTAGAGAACGTTGGTACTTTAATGTTAATTTTAAACTCAAGCACATGCCATGTCTACTGATAAACTAAGATCTGTTAATAAAAAAAAGAGACACAGCATGACAACATCCTCATAGCTGAACTATGTCGTATTCAATTAGCATGAACTGTGAACAGATGGAGAGACTCTGATCTGAATGGTGTGCTTAGTTTTGATCTTTTTTTTTTCCATGGCCAGAATATTTAAGTTTATGTAAAGCCACAATATTAGCAAGTAGCAATGTCATCATGCTGGTATTTTATCTACTGCTTGAACCATTTCCAATTTTGGGTTGCTGGAATAGTCTGGGATTTCACAGGATAGTTGTGTGTCTACTGTACACAGTCATCATCATACCAGA
Organism: Tor tambroides; assembly: GCA_021397915.2. Taxonomy (NCBI): domain Eukaryota; kingdom Metazoa; phylum Chordata; class Actinopteri; order Cypriniformes; family Cyprinidae; genus Tor; species Tor tambroides. The sequence goes on along the minus strand of JAFVLL020036544.1, from coordinate 8,470 downwards.
ACCATTATCGTTTACATAAAGGATAATTATTCTCCTAGATAAATGGCCTTCTTAACCATTCCAAATATTTCAAACCCAAAACCATGACGGGTTGTCCATTATCTCCAACTCCTCCCCTCTGGCACAGAAGGAGTGCAGTTATCTGTTGCACATCTGTCAGATCTCTGACTAAAGCGCAGGCTCTCTGGCACCAAACAGGAAGTGAGGAGCACTGGCCTCTTCCTGTGGAGCACCAGGAGTGAGTACAAAAATGATTTTCTGCCCATCTAGAGGAAAGGGACTGTTCTTTTGCCTTATAACGGACAGACCACCAAGACCATAATTGGCTGAAAACGTATGCACTGATTATGACTGAACACCAGCTCGACTGTTCCCCCCAAAATTAAAATGCCATAATTTACCCAACCTCATGTCAAGACATAATTTCTTCTGTGGAAGATAAAAAAACGATATTTTGAAGAATGTTTCAAACTGGTTTTGTCCATACAATGAGTCCAAGTTGATAGCGTCAAAAACAAGGTCCAGCTGGACCCCATTGACTCTTCTTGTATGGACAACATTCTTCAAAATATCCTCATTTGTGTTCCACAGAAAAAATAAGAAGTCATACAAATTTGGAACGACATGAGGTTGAGCAAATGATGACCATTTTCATTTTTAAAAAAGTTGGTGGGAAGATAAAATGTTATAGTTTGCTTGTGACTGGGTGTGGGAATGTCGCTTATTCTGAGAAGTACTGATTCTCTTCAGTTCTGGGGGTTTTTTTCATTAGCTAGGGAAACTCTAAGTGAGTAATCAGTTTTAACTATTCAATAAAAGGGTTAAAATAACTACATTTACTCTGCCATGAACATTATTGTTTAACTTTGTCTGGTATGAAGTCACGGCACTTCAGTGGTCTAACCAATGACGCAGTCAAGATCACCCTGCTATTAAATCATTGTTACCTGACTAAAGTTCTCCACTGGAGATGACTTGGAGCGGAAGTGCTGAGAAATGGGACGTTCTTCATTACGGTCCAGCAAATCCTCAGCTGAAGCTGACCTCCCTGAGCTTCTGGTAGAGGTGGCTCTCTCAAAAGCGGCTTCCAAGTGTTGCGGAAGGGTATGTCTGGTCAGGGCTGTGCCTGATTTGTGAGATTCAGGATTTGTGCCTTGTGACTGCTGGCCAAAAATCTCAGGCCGTGTGTGGTTTTGGCTGCCCCTAGAGGGGTTAAAGGGGCTTTGCATTCCTGCTGGAAGGGTGGAGGATTTACGTATACCACCAGTGAGGCCATCATACGCTGGCTCTTGCAAAGAGCTCATACTTGGTGTGGAGATGAGGCTTCGCGAGTCAGCAGAAGAGGAAGAAGCGGACTGTATATAAGCGCTATGTGGGCGGTTTGGGCGTCCGTCTACTCTTCTACCCGTTTTGCGCTCCATATACTCAACAAGTGCATCTTGTTGCATTTGCTTCAAATCAGGCCTGGAGGAGAAAAATCTGGGGTCAGCGCTACGATTGGCCACCTGCTCGAACATCCTGCGTCTGTCCGCAACACTCGTCTCACTTGCGAGGAGCTGCTGTTGAACCTTCCTGTCAGCCTGATTGGTTTCCTGAGTCAACACTCCAACTTCATGCATGTTTTCAGGCTCAGAATATGATCGTTTCTTTTGCTCCATTGTGAATCGTTTGCGTCCACAGATCCGCGTAACTGGGGGTCCAACAGCTGGGACACTGGGGAGGTCAGGAGGAGAGGCTCTGTTTGGTGCTTCAACAGGAACAACATGGCGTTCCTTTGGAGTGTGTGGGGATGTTGTAGCTGGTTTGGGACTTGTACTGGGTCCTTTTCGTTCTAGAGACATGTGTTTAGCTGGCACTGGTGGATGGTTACCATTTAGGTCACGTCTTCTGAAGGAAGTTGACCTCAGAACCTTAGACTGGGCATCTTTAATACTGTCTCTATATGTTCTGTTAAAAGATGTGTCTTGGATGGTGCCCAAGATGTCATGAATGTCACCTTTCCCATGGATGTCTTTACCATTCCCCTCACCAAGCTGAAAGGTGCTCTTGCTTCTTTGAAGACAGGTCTTGTGGGTAACAACAGGCTGTTGTTGCTGGCGAGGCTGGACATGATCACTACTCCCACGTCTTGTTAGGAAATCCTGATGCACATCCATGTGTCCATCATAACTCGCCATGCTAGAGGTACTTTGAGTTCTCCCATGAGGGATCGAGCTGTTGCTTCTCTGCAACATGTTGCGCACATCCTCTACACCAGAGAAGGAGCTCTTGGCACTGGAAGGTCTTGGCATTTGGCTCGGGTGAGCCGTAGAACCATGGTGGGAGAGGCAGCTATGACTGCAAGGTTTGACTTGCTGTCTCTCAAAATGACTTACTTTCTCCAGCACGGACATGCTATGCTCGCTTTGGAAACTGGATTGGCTAGTTGTACTCCCGGGACTGGCGCATCGCTGAACCTCAGCAAGTGCATTCTCCAGTCTGGTCAGGGGGTGATCCAGGTCTTGACCTCTCTCCTGGAGAGCACTAGAATCACTGTAGTGCCTTGAAGGTTTGACTATGTGGTCACTGCCTTGAGTTTGAATGAAGTTTCCTCTGTATGTTTGAGCAACTTGTCCCTGTGAAACTTTACCAGAGTAAACTGGGTCTGGATGGATGCTTTGCTCATTGCATTTATTTTGTTCTTCATCTTGAGGTGGCCTGTAGTTGTTGTAATCGTCCATACCAAGGGAGAACCTAGGTCTCTCTCCTCTTGGTTGCACAGGGGTGTAAGGGTCCCTCCTTTCTTGGGGTACATATGGTGTTTGTGACTTCAGCATTTGTGGTTGCCAATGAGGCCGATAAAAACCAGGTTTGACTTGAGTGTCATCTTGCACACTATCAGAGAGCTTTGGTTGTGCCGAAACATGGGTTAGAACAGTGTTTGAGCTAGGAGCATTGCTTTGGTATCCATTTTCAACAGTGACCCTGTCCTCTTTCACTGGTCCACCTAAGTGGTCACAGTGATGGTTGTACTTGCTCTCCTTGGCCAGTGCTGGGTAGACACTTCCAGAGCTAGGGTTGCTGGTTGGAATTTGTGCAAAATGAGGCTCGGGAGGTGGAACAGGGTAGATGCCAGTGGGTAACATGAGGCGACCGGGTTGTGCGGCCTGAGGAAAACTCTGTTTGGGTTTGGTGGTGGGGCTACTTTCGGGGCTTTTTTCTATGACTGTGTGCAACTGACCTTCAGCTCCAAACGAGGACTTTCCTGTTGCCACAGAACCACTCGAGTGATGCCAGGAACCCTTGTGAAGTGCCCGCTGTGACCGAGCATGTTCAAGACTCGACCAGGAGTTGGGACGCTCATGATTGCGAAATGCTGCATAGCTGTCACTGCGTAATGGAGGTGCTGGTGCCCCCTTTAGGTTCTCATAGGAGTGCCGGTTGTGCGCTGGATCCCAGACTGGCCCAACACTGTGGCGTTGTGAGCTGGAGGTGCTTCCACTACTCCCACTGCTTCCACTACTACTGCTAGCACGATGACAGATCTGCCCTGAGACATTCCCACTTCTAGACTGTGCTCTGCTGTCACTGGATCTCATAAGGGCTGCAGAGCTGACCTCATGCTCTTCAGACACACCCTGTTGGGGGTCGTACACAGTGCGTATGTAGCGTATATCAGCCTGCTGCATCCCTTCTCTCTGTGGAACGTTCTCCATGGAATATGATCTCTCCTTGTTAAACGTCGGTGCTGCCGCAAGATACTCTGGGATACTGGAGCTGGTTGAGAAGGAACTGTATGCAGAATCCCGCTTGCTGTGCAGATGATCAATGCTACTGGAGGATTTGGATGATGATAGTTGATAGCAAGAGCTGTAGGCTGGGTGAGTGTGGTCTAGGCTCTCCATGCTGCCCCGGGAACTGTACTGATCTGGACTCTTCCTAAGGAATCCTGTCTCAAATCCTGATAGGTCTGTGGTTGAGGCACTGCAGAAAAAAAAACAAAACAAGAGACACATGAGTAATATACTATTCAAGTTATTCAAGAATTCAAGTTATTTACGGTCATTAGATTAAATGGAAAACATCAATGACCCAAAATAACTTCAACAGGTCAACAGTTTAACTAAAAAATCAGTTAAATTAATTGTGGTGTATTGAGAGAGGACAAAGCACAAAATAACATGCAATGAAATACTAAAGTAATTCTCATTATTTTACTGGGTTGGGGAAAAAGATAAGAATAGACCTAAAAGCAATCATTTTTACTGGGATCATATATCTGCAGATCAAGATGCTGTTCTGGTTGTCGGTATGAGCTAAATTAGTAGATGTTACAGACTTGGACGGACATCAAAGCCATTGATTTACTGCTTCTTATGAAATAAGAATGAGTTCATAGCCACAATTTGAGTTTGCTATCCTTGTGACTCAATTATTCACTAGAAAGAACAAAGATTAGATTACACCTGATAAGAATAACTGTCACAATGCACTTGATGTTACTGATGTCTGGACTGTTTACAACATATCTGGTGTCGATTACACTGTAAAATCCATAAAGTTGTAGTGAATTTGCATTGAGATTTCCTTTCCTCATACTTCATCTTCTCTCTTCCCTGACCTAATGATAATGGGTCAAATATACACCGTTAGATCTGTTACCAAACTCACTGACTGTGGGAATCGGCTATGTAAAGGTTGGAATCATGGCAATATGTTTTTGCGTGCGATGCACTGGCTCTGCTGAGGCGACTGCCCTTTTATGGGTATGTGATTGCCGGACTCTGAAAGCTGGCATCAGACCGCTGGCATTTCTGCTGGCATAATTAACATGATGTCACTGACCCATTGTCAACAACAGCTCTGCAGTTACCCCTCTAAGTAGTAGATCAACCAATCACAAGTCAGTCCATCAAACAATGACCACCGGGTCTCACAAAGTGGAATGCTTTTGGTGACCATCACCATGGGAACCTTCAGAGGGTTGTTGAGGGAGTGTCATCCCAAAGAATGTTTATTTCATTAGACCGTGCGTCAATGCTTTGCTCTCTGGTCCTCTTCAAACACTCTAAATGTTTTTCTTTCAGTGTCATCATTGATGGCCCTTGAACGTTCTGGTCTAAATACAGTGATAATGACCGAAACAACAAGCGCACAAGGTTTTTGAATGTTTGGGGGAAGTATGTGGCAACTAAGTAAATTATGTCCACGATCATACACAACAGGAAACTACCAACAGCAAGACAACAGAGCCACTTCTGACCAAGATAATCAACATTTGTATCTAGAAACATTAATATTCATTGACCTTTCAAGCAATTTTTTTATGAATATGCACCCACATGCTACTTAAATTAAACAGTCCTTAAATTAAACAAGAGCTTAATTAAAATATTTCAGTTTATGTATGTAGCATGCTAGATTACATTCATGTATCAAGAGTAGAGCTGGGTGATATGGCAAAAAAATTAAATCTTGATTTTTTTTTTCAGAACGTTTAAGCGATTCTTGATTATTACGATATTTAACTAGTCAACTTAAAAATGTAACTACAACATGATTCAAGTAACCTTTTCTTTATTAACCCTCTAGTTAAAGAAAATTCCATTCCAAGTGCACCACACATGAAGTTGTCAACATGATGTAAATATTAAACAAATCACTTGTTAAATAGAAAAAGATGCATGAACTACAACTACATCTTGTACAAACTTCTCTTATACATATGTTCAGAAATAATACAAGGAAAATGCTTTAAAAAAAATTCTCAAAATTCAAGTTAATTCAAATTCAAAATGACTGAAGGAATAACACCAGTAGACTATGATTAACTATAAATGTTCTGTGAAAACAATGAACAACAGCTTTCAGCCTGTCACCATGATGCAAACATGAAATATCAAACATACAGTAGTTTTTTTTATTAGATTGCACTGCTTTTCCATTGTTTTTCTATGTAAACATGGACGCGTTTGACTGTCACGCAGTGTCTCATGAATGAAACAGCATTCTAAAAATGTGGCGCTCAAGTCAAAAGAAGTTCAACTGCCGCCATCTTGCATTTTTTTCTATTCCACTCCTCACGTCACATCTTTGTCAACACAAAAGTGCATTCTGTGTGAATGGCACCTAGTGATATATTCTACCTATGGTCCTTCACAAAGCGCTTGAATCATATGCGCCGACGTGTGGTTGGATCATTCTTTTCTCTTTACTATTATCACTGGCATATTGTCAAAGTGTCTAATTCTAACGTTTGGTAATATTTCTATTCAAAATTGTGATTCCTCGATTTATAAAAAATAAAATTGTGGCAAAACATTAAATTCGAATTAATCGATAAAATCAGAAAAATCGCCAAGCCCTAATCAAGAGGTTGTAAATACCTCAAGAAGTCAAATCAGGTGCTGCAACCCAAACTAAGGACACATAATATTCTCTCTCTGAATAAATGTCTTCATTGTTGGTGGATTATTGCTAAGCTGACTTGGCCAGTCCTTCAGTTGCATTGCTGGGAACTGTAAAACAAAAATGTCATCTTCACTATTATATCTCAGTCATGATCAAATCTGACATGCTATCCTTGTGAAATATAGAGAAACAATGGATAAAGAAATGCAGACTGTTACTTTGTTTGCTCTCAAACAGAGGCATTAGACTGCAGGTGTGTTTGTGTTCGAGCTGCACTGACCTGGAGTGGTAGCTCTGGTGCCAGGGGGCTCCCACACCACCCTGGGTGACTTGCATCATGCTGTCAGAATCCTGAGGGCCCTCGCCCAGCTTCGTAGAATGCCAGGAATGAGGTCGAGATCCAGGCTCACTCCGTCTGGGAAAGAGAGATTTAAAGAAATGTAAAAATCGATGCCTTTCTTTTGCAAAATGCAACTCAAATGCATAAAGTTAAACACAAATACAGTGACTGGTTTTACAAAAAAAAACTAAATTAAAACACAAAAACAAAGAAGGAAATAGTTTAGTGAGAAGTCAAAGTTTAATGTAAACATACAGCATGCATTGTCTTGTGTAGTCAAGGCCACAGTGGATCAAAACATCCCTGAAGAATGTGGCACTGCCTTATAACCAGAATCTCACTGTGTAAACATCAGTAAATAGATACTTCCTAATCTAATCACTGACAGATTAAATGTTCATATATTTATTTAATATAAACATTTATTCCTAAGAATGAAAAGTAAAATTCTGGGAAGCTGGAAGTAGATTTCTATTTCTGTTTTTTTGGAACAGGGTGCTTAAGTGTGTTTTCGAAACATGGCAAGAATGCCGGCATTGTCTAAAACATTTTTGGTTTCAAACGGCGTGGAACATAATGAATGTTTTTCATATAACGATCAGCAGACTGTCTGTACCTGCTGCTGCTCCAGACATTCAAACACACACACACACACACACACACACACAGCCAGTTTGTGCCCAACCAGTCTGCTGACTGAAGTGACCTACTAAGGTCTTTAATGATGGTGTGAGATCAGTAGCTAGAAAGACAAAACCAGTATGAGACTAAAGATCATGTTCAGTCAGCTGACTGGGCAAATGTAGCACATACCTCTGTTAGTGCTCTTCTAGAATTGCGCCATTCTATAACTTTCGGTTTGAATGAAGCATTAAAGTTCTAGAACATGAGTATTATAGTGCAAGCAGTGGGAAAGATTTTAGGAATTAGGGCTGCACAATTTGGGGAAAAATAATTTTCTTCTTTGATTTTTTTCTGATAAAAATTGTGATTGTGATTTGAACTGCTTTAAATGCTTGATGCAGTTTTTAAAAAGTTTTTTTTTTTTTTTTTAAATAAAATCAATATGACTATAAACTATAATAATATTAATTTAATATAATAACATTATTTTTGTTATTATTAAGTAAAAAAAAAATTAAAATAAATGACTAATATCACAAAAATATAGTTATTCTTTGTTTTTGGATCCTAATGCTTAAAGCTCCAGGCTTTCTGTGCTTGTTTATAGGGCTCAAAAATTAGGCCAAATATTTAGTGATTTATATCAACATGACAATAATAATAATAATAATTGTTAATAATATTCTTTTTATTATTAATATTAAATAAAATATTAAACTAAGTATTAAAATTCTAATATATAATTGTAAAAAAAATTATCTTTGTTTGAGGAGCTGTAACTTAAATGCTTAAAATGCATTAAAAAAATTTTAAGCCCAAGGGTTGCTATGCTTGCCAAACATTGTGATTATATACACTGAACAAAATTATAAACGCAACACTTTTGTTTTTGCCCCATTTTTCATGAGCTGAACTCAAAGATCTAAGACTTTTTTCTATGTACACACAAGGCCTATTTCTCGCAAATATTGTTCACAAATCTGTCTAAATCTGTGTTAATGAGCACTTCTCCTTTGCCGAAATAATCCATCCAGCTCACAGGTGTGGCATACCAAGATGCTGATTAGACAGCATGATTATTGCACAGGTGTGCCTTAGGCTGGCCACAATAAAAGG
>JAFVLL020036543.1:6047-30200 GCA_021397915.2 Tor tambroides | reverse complement strand
TTAGAGCTAATCTGAAGAGCAAAACCTCACATTTACCAAATCGGACAGCACAAAAACAGCAACTTCCAGTATAGAATAAGCAATTTTTGCAAGATAAAAGATGGGATCTGTTGGATTTTTGTATTAAATTAATTAGAAATGTCCCCTGATATAAAAGTGATCATTGTTTGAAGTGAAAAATTAGTAAAATTGATAATAGAGTCCATGGACATGACATGTACCCCTAATTATAGAATCACTCTGGAACGGCTGCTTTTAAATGTTTTAGAACATTGAGGACCGCAGCGTTCTGTGTTTGTATTCGCTTGTTTGATTGTGTTTGCCTTTGTTTTGGAAAAGAATAAAGTTAAGACAGTCACAGTCAGAGCAAGGCATGCACTGTTTGTTGAGATTGCGTCGCGTTTGGTGTGTTAAACTCGAATCCTTTATGGAGAAGTTGAAAGAGTAAACATATCAACAACACAAGACACCTGTGGGAGTTTTGTGAGTTTTGTGAGTTTATGACTTGGTCTTTGAATGGGTTGCCTTGTGGTTTGCAAATGAAAAAGTTTTGCGATCAACACACGTGAGCATGTGCCAATAAAAGTTTATGTACATTCCATCGCCCGAAGCGAAAGTACAAACTCTTAGCTTCTGAATATTAATAAGATCACGTTGACGTTCATGTAGCGGTTGGTCTTATAACCTAATTTATATTCATGAGCCACGCCTTCCCCTTAGTACTCGTTAATTCGTCAGCTGATAACACCCTTAGCGAATCAAAGGCGTTCACTCGTGTTTCTCTGTCGCGTTTGTAAGGCGTGTCCACCTAAAAGTAGAATAAATTCCTATGCTAGCCTATAATATATTCCTAATTCTGGGTTTAACTTTTGTTAGGTAGTGCAACTCGTTACTCAAAGGCGGGAGCAGAATGTGGTTTTTAAAGTTGTCTGCTATCATGTCAAATGTACTCTTAATATCTTAAGTGGGTGATTTTGGTGCCTGGGACCCCCAAATATGATCCATTTCAAATATACACCATTCCCAAAAGGCAGCTGATGTTTTTTTGTTTTGTTTTGTTTTGTTTTTTTCCCCCACATAAACGTCCGTTATAATCTAATATTGTAAAGTTTTATGGGTGTTATGAGATAAAAAGCAGAACAATTCAATAGCAAGTTAACTGTGTTTTCTCTATAAATATTGTTCCAGTTTTACAGAAGCTTGTGCCTTAGTACATGTGTAAGCTAAATGCAGGGAAGGAGATATGAACACTTAAAACATTTATTGACCTTGTTTTTATTTTTGTCTATAAAACTAGGGCTGTGGACAGAATAATTGCAATCTCAAGACTGAATATGAAACCATAATATTATTAAATCTGGCAAATGTTAACTTCTTTTTAAGGCGTTTTTACACTATTCTTTCCCTCTGAATATTGGGAGTCCCTGTTTGAGTACCCCTGTCCTACATTATGACCTTAAGTTACATAATTAATATTCAGGAGCCATTACTTACATGTGCGTCAGCCGGGCATCTTAGACAGGTGTGTTGTGTCAAGTTAAAAATAGTTATTAGTGCAGCAGCGTCAGTGTACAGACAATAGACCAATGAAAGCGTCTTGAGTGTTTATAATAGCAACTGTAGGTCAGACTGAATGTGTACTTGTCATCAATGGTGTGACCGACAGTAAAAAAAACAAACCAAAAAAAAATAAAAACGGAAGTGTGTTTAGGTGTGTCTGTTTTTCTCATTTGAGGTTTGAGCTGGTATTTCCACTTTACTGTTAAGTTACGCATAGTGTTACGTATTCATGTTTACTAAGTATTTTAATAAAGACCTTTGGTTAAATGAATTCAGAAGTGCTAAAAACACCCATATAAAAAGAGCATCGACCCAAAGCGCAGGTAAACACCCTCCATTCACACGGCCTCCCGAGCAGATCATCCGGTTCAACCAGTTTTAATGATGTTCTCTTTAATTAAAGGGCTTGCTGTTGTTGGTGTCATCATTACCATTGACTGCTTAAGTGTTTTGTTCAGCGGGAAGGACTGGTGTGATGCAGAAACTCTATCCCTTTAAATCATCTTCACAGGTAACAGTTCATTTGAAAGGATTGTGGTTGAACATTTGATTTGGTGATCCAAAAGCTCATGGATTGACACCTCAATAAAAGGGAATCTGGACTGCTAAATAACTAATTATCCATCCCAGAATATCATAATGATGTAACCATCCTTTTATTAAAAGCCACATCAAATGCACTTTGAGTTTTCAGTCATTTGAAATGCATTAGTCCATAAATAATAATTCCTCAAACTCCCAGCGGATCATAAGAGTAGATCTCCATTCCTGGTTTTTGCCTTTTTATTATTATTATCATTATTATTATTTTATTTATATATTTATTGTAAAAATGAGCAGGTTTTTGAAAATGTTTTGTAAAATGAATTTTGAAAATGGCCTAATAAAATATAAATGTTATTAGCAGTACTACTTTTGTTGATATGTGAGCTGCCCACTCATTACTGTTATTTAAGTAGTTTAAATTAGAGGAAGAAAATGTTATGATATTGTTATTTTCTTGTCCCAGAGCTCAACCATAACCAAAGCTTCAGTAAATAATGATGGCAAACAGGTGAGCCTTATTTTTCTCGCTATTATTTATTATTTTAGGCTACAAGGTTTAGACTTTCTTTTTAAATCATTCACATATGCCTGCTATTAAATCAGGTCAACCTGCTTAACATAAAACTTCGTAGAAACCTCTTTAGTGTGCTATCTGTTTTGTGTTTACAAACTTCAAACTCATTCCTCTGCTTTCCTGAAACATGTCAAAGTCGTAGTGTTTTCACTAGTGTTCCTTCAGAAAATGCAAATCTAGTCTCATAAAGCTGTGGTTTTGTGAAAGTGAGATGTGAATAAATGAAAATGTTTGAGTGTTTGTATATGTCTTTGTTTTAAAAAAAAAAAAAAACAGTGTAGAAGTGTAAAAACACTTTGTGTTGCTGCTGTAGGACACACCTGTGTGCAGTTCATCCACCTGGACAGGAGAGGCAGCAGAGAGCAAACATACTGTACACGCACAGGTCTGGATGTTCCTCTGTTTAACTGAAAGAATAAATGGGTTCATTGGTTGGTATGAGTTTTATCCATAAATTATATGAAAGTTTCACTTTTTGAAATAACTTACAAGAAAAAATGAACTTTTTCACGACATTCTAATTTATTGAGATGCACCTGTATACATTTAACCATTTATTTTATTGCACTTCGACTATTTGCATCTGTAAATTTCAATTATAATACATATGTTTAAAGGTCATTTTCTCAAAATGAGTTTTTATCTCCATTTCAGCAGCATTTACAAACACCAAAGTTTTATTCGTATATTCTGAAGGTTTTTTTTTTTGTATATTCACCTGATTTTGTACAACATGGTGATATTTCTTCTGTCTGTTGACAATATTTTCCAATTTATGGAGTATATATATAAGAAATCCAAAACCTTTAATATGTCAAATTTTGAGCCTGGTTTTATCCAACATTCAGATTTCAGTTTCTGGAGAAGTAAGAAAGAAACGTTGCGAATCCTGAAATAAGGTTTTTTTTGTGTGTATCATTTTATTTCTGTTAATGTTTATTTTGTAGTTATCGATAATTATGATGGCTTTGGATGTTTACTGTTTTTTACATTATATTTCAGGATCGTGGAATAATCATGGGAATGATTCAAAAATTAAATCCATTCAGGTTTTCCTCGCAGGTACACACACACACACACAGACAGTCTCTTTAAGGTATCAGCACAATCTGTTTGCGACGTTTACGGACCTCAGCAGTAAAATGTTTGTCTGTTTCAGCATCTCTCTCATGTCTTTCTGTAGAACAAGAGCAATGAGCCTCTAATAGCCTCTGCAGCAGCTCCTGTAGATGAGAAAACACTGGTAAAGACAACTGCGTCACAAACCAAAGCACACACATCCTTTCATTAATGCCCTTCTCTCTAGTAGCAGCAGGACTGTTTGAATGTTTTCTGACTTTTGTAAGGTTGTTTGTTTCAGGATCACGGTGGGATACGAGACCATCTGAAATCCACAGCTCAGGTACGAGAGCTTGTCGTCTTGATTCCTCTCAGAGTCGGACATCAGTATGAACACTTACATGAGAACACTATACAACAGATGTGATTTCCAGATTTACTACAGGAAAACCAGTCTGACAAGCTGTGTTTGTGAAATTTGATCTCATTGGCATCAGACAGTCAAATTGATAGTTTATACTGAATACTGTGGAAGTGGTTTGATTTGATCAGTGGTTTATTGTAGTGGTTTATAAAGCACTCTGTTTGTCTGCATGCTTGTGTTTCATACATGCAATTAAAGGTTAAATATTTACTGACAGAAAGACGAGATAACGAGAGACTGGATGACTGTGTGTGGTAACAGACACATGTCGTAAGCTGTGAGCGTCGTTAGTTCAGACATTTCCTTAGTTTTAGCCGCAAATATTGACACATTTATGGTAGATGTTCACTGTCAGCACATAACTGTCTACTTTGCACTAAAACCAATAAAAATGAATCTATATAGACATTGCTCAAAACAAACCAAACACACACACACACACACACACACACACACACAATGAAATTACTTAGCAGGCGACAGACAGTGTCTGCAGAGCTTAATGTGTATGTAATTGAGAAGTTTCCTTTAAAATGTTTAAAAATAGAAATAACTAAAATATTTAAAATAAATATACAGTAAATTTAAAATGACTAAAATATCTAAATCATGAAAAAAGTAAACATATTAAGTGTTTTCAGAGAAGTGCATTTTGTCTTGTGCCACTGGCTTTTTTAACTTCAACTGGACTTAAAGTAATACATTACGTTACTTTTGCAAAAATGCTGGTTAGTAAAATGGGATTAAATACATAAAGAATATTTGTTTTATTTAACATTTAATTAATGCAGGTTTGCGTCATATTCTGAGTTTGTGCTTCACCGTTTTTATTCATTTTGAGAAATACTGAAACGTTTTATGTGCGAGACGAGTAAACGCACGTTCACATTGTCTAGAACTACAGTAAGCATCATGTTTACACAGCACACACAGTTTACTCCCAGTTTCTCTCAACGTGCAGACAGGAGAGCTGTCAGTCAAGACATGGGAAAACAAAGTAACTGGTTTAACTTATTTGAAAAAAAAGTAACTCATATTTTCTTAGACATTAAAAAGTAATGCGTTACTTTACTAGTTACTTGAAAAAGTAACCTGATTACGTAACTGGTGTTACTTGTAATACGTTACCCTCAAGACTGCTTACCAGAACAGCAAAACAAAGTGCATTTGTATTCAAGATACTGTTTATGACAACACGTCTTAAAATCTTCCTTTTGTCAACTCTTTTTCTTAGTGTTATTTGCTTTTCTACAGTATAAAGTTTTTTTTTTTTTTTTTTTTTTACGGTCTGGTATCAGGTAACATAATAAAAAATTACTATAACAAACACGTTACGGAGCAAAATTATGAATACTAAGGCTTACAATTAAGTTTTCAGAGAAGTGCATTTTGTGTGGTAAAAATTTTTTTTTTTCTTTTAAATGCTTAAAAAAAAACAAAAAAACAGTACAACAGTGTTTCCCCAATCGTTATCCCACCTTTTTAATTGTATTCATTTATTTGTTTATTTTTACTGAAAAATGAGAAGCTCCTAAAGAATGTTTAGAATGTGACACTGATTGCAGGTGTCTGATCAAGGAGAGGCATCGCCTGCAGGACAGAATGCCTCGTCTTTGATCATTGACAAATATTTGACCACACAGGTGTGTGTGTGTGTGTGTGTGTGTGTGTGTGTGAGAGAGAGAGAGAGAGAGAGAGAGAGAGAGAGAGAGAGAGAGAGAGAGCTACTTTATTTACATTACAATTATGTCCTCTGCACTTTACAAAAGTCAAAATCTTTGATTCATAGATTTATTTTTCCGTATAACTGGGAAAGTATCTGTTTGATTCACAGACGCATCACAGTCTTTTAAAGTTTTTTCACTGATGCATGCTTTGATGCATCAGAATTGTAATAATTTTGTTTATTTGAAAAGCTTTTCAAAAAGCCACACTAAATTGAAATACTTTGGACATATGACTAACATACAGAATCATATTTGAGCTGGAGCTTCAATGGACTGTTAATGCTTTTATTCACATCCAAGAGCTCTTTAAAATTCCATACTTTGGAGCTTCCATAATTTATTGCAAAAGATTTGTGGCTCTGTGTTGTTGTTGAAAACTTGATGCATTGTTTTGTAAGATTGAGAATCAGGGGTCTGTCACTATATCACTCATTACAGTATGTTTGCTTTAATTTACAGATAAACTCTGAAGTTCAAACAGCAGAAACAGATTTAATCAGGTCCAGTGAAGGAAACCCTCTGGACAAAGATGTGAGTTAACATTTCAGTTTAGCACTCAATTGCTAGTAATTCACACGTTTTTAGCTGCAAATAGACTGTTTGGTGGCAGAAAACTGAGTTGTGTCTGACATTCACAGGATGAAGATGGTCTGCTGGCCTGGTGGAGAACCGTGGAAGGTATTTTTTAAGCTTGTGATCTCAAATGTGCTTTTGTATTTGAGTTTGCAGAGATGGCTTTTTGTTTTATTTCTCAGGTTGGAGTGAATGGAACGAGTCGAAGCAGTTTAATGAGGAAGATGGAGAACGGTGAGAGAAATTTAATTTTAAGTTAGATTTTCCTAAAAAGACCCTTCTTCAAGTGTTAGTATTTTCCATTTTTATTCCATATATATGTATGTATGTATGTATCAGAATCAGAATGAATCAGAATGAGCTTTATTGCCAGGTATGTTTACACATACGAGGAATTTGTTTTTGTGACAGAAGCTTCCGCAGTGCAACAGGATGACAGTGACAGAATAAAAAACACAGATAATAAAAGAATAAAAAAATAGAGCAAGTAAATGGGGAGTAACACTATACAAATTGACAGTTGTATGTACAGGTGCAATACAATAGACAGTTTTGTATGTACAGGTATTATGTGCAAATTCGAAATGTAAACTAAGTGTGTATTAGATAAATAAGTGTATAATAGTGTTGTGTGTTCCACAATTATTGTCAAGTGTTCATGAGATGGATTGCCTGAGGGAAGAAACTGTTCCTGTGCCTGGCCATTCTGGTGCTCAGAGCTCTGTAGCGTCGACCAGATGCCAACAGTTCAAAGAGGGAGTGTGCTGGATGTGAGGGGTCCAGAGTGATTTTGCCAGCCCTTTTGCTCACTCTGGATAAGTACAGTTCTTGGAGAGTAGGGAGGGTTGTACCAATGATTCGCTCAGCAGTCCGGACTACCCTCTGTGGTCTTCTGAGGTCAGATTTGATAGCTGAGCTGAATCAGACAGTTATTGAAGTGCAGAGGACGGATTCAATGATGGCGGAGTAGAACTGTTTTAGCAGCTCCTGTGGCAGGTTGAACTTCCTCAGCTGGTGAAGGAAGTACAACCTCTGCAGGGCATTTTTAGCAATGGAGTCTATGTGATTATCCCACTTCAGGTCCTGGGAGATGGTGGTGCCCAGGAATCTGAATGACTCCATTGCAGTCACAGTGCTGTTCATGATGGTGAGTGGGGGGAGTGCAGGGTGGTTTCTCCTGAAGTCCACAATCATCTCCACTGTTTTGAGCGTGTTGAGCTCCAGGTTGTTAAGACTGCACCAGACAGCCAGCTCCTTAATCTCCAGTCTGTAAGCAGACTCGTCACCGTCCTGGATGAGGCCAATCAGTGTGGTGTCTTCTGCAAACTTCAGGAGCTTGACAGAGGAGTCTTTAGATGTGCAGTCGTTGGTGTAGAGGGAGAAGAGCAGTGGGGAGAGAACACAGCCCTTAGGAGCTCCAGTGCTGATCGTACGGGTGTTGGATGTCTATTTTCCCAGCCTCACTAGCTGCTGCCTGTCTGTCAGGAAGCTGTTGATCCCCTGAAAGACGGAAGTGGGCATGGAGAGCTGATTTAGTTTGGACAGGAGGAGGTCTGGAATGATAGTGTTAAAGGCCAAGCTGAAGTCCACAAACAGGATCCTCACATAAGTCCCTGGTCTGTCTAGATGTTGCAGAAAATAATGCAGTCCCATGTTGACTGCATCATCCACAGACCTGCTTGCTCTGTAGGCAAACTGAAGAGTATCCAGCAAGGGTCCTGTAATGTCCTTCAGGTGGGCCAGCACCAGTTTTTCAAATGGCTTCGTGACCACAGACTTTAGAGCCTCAGACCTGTAGCCATTTATTCCTGTAATTTTGGATTTCTTTGGGATGGGGATGCTGGTGGAGTGTTTGAAGCCTGAAGGGACTTCACACAGCTCCAGTGATCTGTTGAAGATCTGTGTGAAGATGGGGGCCAGCTGGTCAGCACAGGATTTCAGACAGGCTGGTGTGACACCGTCTGGGCCTGGTACTTTCTTCCACTTCTGCTTCCGGAAGACCTGGTGCACATCGACTTTGCTTATCTGAAGTGCAGGTGTGGGGGAGAGGGGGGTTGCTGGAGGTATTAATGGTTGTGTGGAGAGGTGTTCAGAGCGGGTGTGGGGTGTTTTTTCAAACCTGCAGTAGAACTCATTCAGATCATCTGCCAGTTGTTGATTCTCCACAGTGCTCGGGATGGTGTCTTGTAGTTGAGACCTTTCCACACTGATGCTGAGTCGCTGGAAGTGAATTGAATCCTTAGTTTTTCAGAATAATTCCTCTTTGCCACTCTGATCTCCTTTTCCAGTGTGTATTTGGCCTGTTTATACAAGACTTTGTCCCCTTTCCTGTAAATATCTTCATTGGCCTGACGGAACTGTCCGAGATTTGCAGTGAACCATGGTTTGTCGTTGTTATAAGTTATATGAGTCCTGGTAGGAATGCACACATCTTCACAGAAACTGATAAGATGTTACAGTTTCTGTGAGCTCGTCCAGATCGTTTGCAGCGGCTTCAAAAACACTCCAATCAGTGAGGTGGAAGATGGCTTGTAAACCCTCTCTGTTTCATTAGTCCATCTTTTAACAGTCCTATACTGCCTGTAGGTCAGTATAAGATGAACCAAACAGTGATCAGAGAGTCCTAAAGCTGCCCGTGGGACAGAGTGATATGCATCTTTTATTGCTGTGTAACAGTGATCCAATATATTACTGTCTCTGGTGGGACATGTAACATGCTGTCTGTATTTTGGCAGTTCACGGGAGAGATTTGCTTTATTAAAGTCCCCGAGAAAGATTAAAACAGAGTATATGTTATTATTCACAATATTAATACAAGTTGTTTTGGTAGTGCAGATGAAAATTTCTGAAACATTTGTGAAAGGCTGTATTAATATTACAATTCGACTGTACATTTGTGTAGCAGTTTATCTGCGTACAATCACAGTGTTCACTAAAATAACTCTCTTCTTTTCGCTCTCAGAGCGGTCGAAGCCGCCGCTAACCGGGTTTTCATGGCCGCCAAGTTATTCGTTCACCTGCTGAGCCAGCGCGAGCCGTCGCTGCAGCAGCGCATTCGCGAGCTCCTGGCGTTAGCGGACGCCGCAGACAGTTTCCACAAGAAAACGGTGACCGCGAGCGTTGGCGGCGGGGTGGCCAGCGTCGCGGGCAGCATCACCACCATCACCGGCCTGGTTCTGGCGCCCTTCACCTTCGGGACGTCCCTCATCGTGACGGCGGTGGGCATCGGGGTCGCTACCGCTGGCGGCGTGGCTTCAGCTTCGGCAAACATCACCGATACGGTTCACTCCAACACGGACAGAAAGAAGGTGGAGAAGATGATCCAAGATTATCAGCAGGAAATTAAAGATATCAAAGATTGCCTGGACTTCCTACAGGTTACAGATTTATCTAGCCTATATGTTGACATAGCCTATATTTGGAAGCCCGTTTCTGCCACTGAATAAAAAAATAAAAATAAAAAGGTAATTGCGACTTGTCTCAAAATTCTGACTTTTTTTCTCATAATTGTGTGATACAAACTAGCAATTCTGACTTTTTTTTTCTCAGAATTGCATGATATAAACTCGCAATTGTGAGAACTGTGAGACTATAAATCGTAATTCTGACTTTATAACTCGCAATTGTGAGTTTATATCACGCAATTCTGTGAAAAAAGTCAGAATTGCAAGTTTATATCTCACAATTCTGTGAAAAAAAAAAAAAAAGAAGGAATTGTGAGATAAAAGGCCGCAATAATTAAAAAAAAGAAAATGTATTCAGTGGCAGAAACGGGCTTCCATACCTATAGGCCTATTCTGTACACACTAGTCTGTTTTGTATTATTAATATACTTTTATAGTTTTTATTACCATTTATTTTATACTATTTATATTTTATTTTTTGTTTTTATTTAAATTTTAGTTAAAGTTTTGCGGTTTTCTTGCATTTTTGTCATTTTTTTTTATTAGTTTATATATATATATATATATATATATATATATATATATCCAGTATATTTTCTAAATAGTATAAATAGTTCTAGTGTAAATTAGTTATAAATGCCTAGTTCTTTCATGAAACTCTAGATGGCGCAGACTGGGTATTAACTTATGATATTCACAGCATTAAACGACTTGGCACAAGCTGATTGATTCATGTTGCATATGCAGCCAATGAGCTTAATTTAATTTAAATGGCTGGTTAGCATCCACTTGAGTATTTTGCAGCATGCTTTCAGAGTTCCTCTGAAACCCTCCACTTCCCCAGCTCCACCTGTATAGATCTGCTACGGGTTATTTTATATGCTATTTGTACAGCAGCAGCATGTCTTAAATACTCACAGCACCGTATCATGGTATGCATTAGCAGTAGGGAGTTTCTGTAGCAGCAATAATCTACAACTACTGCAATAACCAACAGCAGCAGCAGTGTAGCAGATCTATCCCGCCAAGACCAAATACATTAACACATTACATATCCATTACCATGCTAAAATCTTCTGAGGGTTGTCATAATAGAAATAGTATATTTTCTAATCATTCATAGACTATCATAGTTTTTATTTTATTTTATTTATTTTATTTATTTGCATTATTATATTTTCTGTTTTCATATTAACTTTAAATTTTGAAATTTTTTGTTGTTTGGTTTTGTCTTTTTGATTTATTTATTTAGTTATTATTTCTTTTCATATGTTTAGATTTAGATGTTTTACATTTTTCTTTATAAATGATGAATGATGGAGCAGTTAAAATGACATTAAATCTACAAAAAGCTGAGATATTTAGTTTGAAAACATAGGGAGATTTACTGTACTGTTGGCCCAGTTTGCTTTGCAATTTTCTGATTGGTGGAGGTTTGTTTGAAGAATCATAATGTAATGGTACTGTAGTTTTTTCACCAGGAATGATTGTTAAATGATTATTTTAAAAATAATTTGGATTGATGGCTTTGACAAAAGCATATACCATCAGTTAACAACCTCATAGCTCACAGTGTTCTATTCTTTAATGGTTTATAAGATAGTGTCAAAAATCAGTTCCCCTATGAAGAAAACAAATGGGATTTTTACTTCTGGAACCGTCTGTTGCTCTCGATTTATCCTAAATATCTTGTCATCTGTCTTGCCTCTGACGGTTTGTGTCGCTGCAGGCTGGGATGGAGACTCTGGAGGAGTGGAACTTCGAGCAGTACCTGGACAGCATCTCCAAACGGGCCCTGAACCAGAACGTCAAGCACGTGCTGAAGGAAGGCGGCCGGGCCGGGAAAGCGCTGCTGGTGAACACAGAGAACCTCATCAACACCGTCCAGGTGCTCAGCGTGGCTGGAGGAGCCGCCAAAGCCGCGCAGGTCATCAGCGTCACCACCGGCGTCATGTCCGGCCTCTTTCTCGCCCTCGACGTCTTCTTCCTCGCCAAGGGCTCGCTGGAGCTGCGCAAGGGCGCCAAGACCGAGTTCGCAGCCAAGATCAGAGAGGTTTCCAAGGAGCTGCAGGACGGACTGCAGGAGCTGAAGAGAATCCAACAACAGCTGCAGAAAACCATGGATGGGGTTGAGATGGAGATGGAGGAGAAGGAGGAGGAGGAGGAGGAGGCGGATGAAGGAGATAGTGATGATGATGATGAGGATAAAGGTGATGGGGAAGCGGAGAACGATGAGGAAGAGGTAGAAAATAGATCAAAACCGAGAAAAGAATCCAGCTAGAGGAATATGCATTGATGATTATCCCAAGTAATAAGTAAAAATTATAAAAATATAATGTAAAATTATATATATATATATATATATATATATATATATATATACAACTATTTTGCCAAAAATATTGGGTCGCCCCCTTCTAATGAACAGGTTTGACTACTTTAGTAATTTCCATGAGTACAAATCTTAATGTTAAAGCATATAATGATATTCTAGGGAATTGTGTGCTTCTAATATTATAGCAACAGTTTGGACAGGACCCTTTTCTATTCTAACATGACAATGCCTCTGTGTATAAGACAAGGTTCAAACAGAAAATGATTGATTGAGTCAGTGTGGAAGAACTTGACTGGTCTGCATAAAACCAAGTCCTAATCCCAGTTGAACACTGGCTCTGGTGTGACTGTAAATGCAGACCTTGAGCCAAAAACTCATCACCGTTACATTTCAGCTTTTTACTGTATATGTCATTAAAATAGTGAACAAACAGCAGAGCCTTATGGTTCTCAGAACTGGTCAGGGTGGACCACTCACAGTCGTTTGTGATTTCTGGATAATTAATTAATCATTCTATTGACAGTTATAAGCTAGTCCCATTACCCACCAATTGTGTTCTTTCTGTTGCCACTAGAGGGCAGGTGCACAAACTTCTGACTCTGACATCAGTACTCTGACTTAACTTGAACATCAATAGTAGGCTGTCATTGGAGTATTAAAAAATGGATTAATTACATGATATGCTTGTTAATTAAATATAATCACCAATTCAGCACATATATTTACTGAGAAAATCCCCAAATGAATAATTGTACAAAATGAAGAAGCCACTGATTGGCCAAAACCTGTCCTTAGAAGTCACATGCACTTTATACAATACTGATTGTTTCAAAGCAGCTTCAGATAGTAATAAACAGGAAAAAAAAAAAAAAAAAACAGTACTAGTTTTGCAAAAGTCATTTATGAAACAATTTTAATTTCAGCTGCAAAGCAGCTCTATAGAATTTATCAGTTTAAAGTTTTATTCTGTTTTGTTTTGTTCTCATCCGATAAACCTTTTTAGAACTGAATATTAGTTTAGTTTCCCATTACTGTGGTTTGTTTAGTCGGTCTGGTCTAAATTCAGGCTTGTTCACACAGGTCGTGTTTGTGGTTTTGTGATTGTGGTTCATGTACAAATGGAGACTGACATTTGTGGCCTTTGTCTGGCTGTTTTTCTGGGTTTTAAGACACTGTGCCAAGTTAAAAATAGTTTGCAATTAATAGTCGGCATTGAAAACACATCCTCTGTTGTTCTCAGTCCAGCTGTTTTGTAAACACAAGAATGACTGAATCTGTCTGAACGACTCCGCTAAATTCAAGATTGAATTTCTACCTTTTTTTTTTTTTTTTTGATTGTCACTTTTTCTGTTTGTAAACAAGGAAATTAGGGTGTTGAATTTCCTAGAGATAAGATATTGTGCATTCTGGTTAGTCATGAGACGGGTGGGGTAATAACGTTGTGCAATGTGGTTTGACCAACTATTCCAGTATTTCCAGCAGTTTAAAAACTGCTATTGTCTGAAATCGTGACGTTATGGTAGAAACTTACGCAGATGATTCATTGTGACTGTATTACTCGCTAATGAGTCTTTACTGTATGGCTTTTAATTTACTTTATTATAAACAATCTTTTCTTTGTTCATGGTGATGGTTGGATATAATGTTTCAATAGTTTTTCATTATGAACTCTACAACTACCAATTAAATCAGCTCTTTTATTGTAAGAATATTTATTTTTTTGAATAATAAATGGTGCAAATGCAGCACAGATTAAAGGCATACTTTTTTTTCTTTTTTATTCCCAACAGCATTTTCTTAAATGAACTTCCTTTTTTTATAAAAGATTTACAAGAAGAAGGTGGGATGTTTCTGGCTATTCATAGGACCGATTGACTGGTATTTGAATGCACAGAATCAAGCATGCTATTTTGCATGTGGTTTCATTTTCTTCTTTTTTTCTTCCTAAAGGTGCAGCTTTAATGGTTGTTGGAGAACTATTAGCCATTGAACCGTCAAATCCTTAACACACAGAAAACATGTTTTCTGCGTTCTTGCAAACAGACCTTTATGAAAGGATGAATGTCCGACACACGAATGTTCCTGAAACTCTTTCATGTAAAATATTTCTATAAATCCAACATAAAATGTAGATTTCAAAGGTGTGATTATTTACGAACATTGGTAGTTTACTTTACCCGAAACCTGTTCACTCTCACGTCTCAAGTGAATTAGGCCGAGGTTTTTGAATGCAAAAAATGCACTTTTGTCAGGCATGTTCTGGAATTTTTCTGTCCCAAATTAGAGACGAGTCACTGAAGTTGAGTTGTAGTTTACTGTCATTTCAGACCGGGCCAGTCACATTTTTTTAAAATGCTCGTAAGTGCAGTTAAACCCAGAAAAAAGGTTCAATAGTCGAACAAGTTTGAGCGGTTACATGTTCAGCACCACCTAGAAAAAGTGTGACCTTTGCTTAAAACTTCTTATTACACAAAAGATGCTTTTTTTCTTTTTTACCCCCAGTTGATATTTATAGTCATTACATTTTCATGTCCAGTATTTGATAACACATAACCTGAAGCCTTTACGTATAATGCATTATTAATGTATTCGTAATGTAGGTTATTATGCATTACTGTACATCTTCCCATAAATTCTTCACAATAAAAATTTTAATTTTTGCAGATTCCTTGTTACATCTGAAATTGGATGTGTGGATATGTATTATAATGTATTATCACAGGTTTATTCATGAGGTCATACAATGCATTATAAGACATAAGCATAACGCATTAAAAATACTTTTATAATGCATTATATACAGTGCTGGGTAGTAACTGATTACTGGTAATTTGGATTTTATTGATCATACGATTACATATTATTCACACAAATGTGTATCTTTGGAGACTTTTGTCTTTCAAACATTAAAATGCACACTTTTTTTCCGCAAATATATTTACTGGGATATACTGCGGGACATCTGCATGTTCAGCGGTCACACGACAAGTAGGTAAACAAATAAGATATTCCATCTTATTTAAGTGTTTTATTTGGTGGTTGTTATTTTAAAATGATTTATTTTCATTTTACATTTTTTTTATGAATATAATTAATTGTTAGCTTTTAATTAAACTCACAAAACACGAACCACAGTTTAAGAAACCTTGACGTCATGTTTCATGCACTTTGTTATTAATTACAACGAATGGAATATATTACCAATCTCTTTGCATTTTTATATAAATATGGTACAGTATTAACCAATTTAAATCAATGTGATAAACGAGTAATTATTATATTATAGTATAATAAGTTAATATATATATATATATATATAATATGTAATATAAGTTATTATGTTATATTATGCATAATTTTAATGGATTACGTTACTAACTATATTTTTTTCTTGTATGTGAATAATCTACCCAGCACTAATGATGGGCTATATAAAGGTTTTAAGTAAAGGTTTACACAATATATTTTTTTCTGCTGTCAGATTTCCAAATGCTTTTTGTATATTACAGCAGTCTTAATGAAAGTGTTCAGTAAAAGCTGTATAATGAATGTACACTAAAAAAGATTTCACTTATGAAACATATAATTAAATTGTATTACATATACAACTGAAGCTATCTTTTTATATTAAGTGTTACAGCAATTATCTTGTTCTATTATTTGATGAGTGTTCTTTTCAAACGGGTGAGTCTGTGCAGATGTCTGCAGGTGTGGAGACACTTTATTTCTATTTTAGACCCGCAGGTGAAGAGGTAGGTGAATTTTACAGAGGTGTGTCTCCAGGTTTCGTCACGTTAATCCGAGCTTTACAATCACTCTGTTCCATCATTGCTGAGGCATTTGCTGGACGCAAGAAACGTCATGATGCGAATCATGCATGAAGTGAATGGGGCCCGAGGAAGAGCTGAATCCAGCCAGTGAAAAACATCCTCTGTAGTTTCCAGAATGACACGTGTGACCTTAAACTGAGATGGAGGAAGATTTAGTGACGGAGGCAGCTGGAATTCAGTTTGTCTCAGTGGAAATATTCATTGTTAAACAACAAATAATTTAAGCAGCGTTTGCATTATTTAGTGTTGTGTCATTTTATATTTAGTGTATTTGTTTGTTTTTACATAATATATGAAAATGCTGCTTGTGATGAGTTTTGATTCATCGTGTTTTTCTCATCACATCACCTTTCTTTTTTTTTTGGTGGTTTTCAGTGGTACAGAACATATTAGTATATGTACATCTCACAGAGGTGTGTGTGTGTGTGTGTGTAGGAGTAAAGTTGTATCAGGTTTGTATTAAAGCATTGCACGGTTTACATGACCCAGTCTATTCAGTGTTGCTCATTTACCTGTCGCTATCAGGTTACTCCCAGTAAGTAATATTAATACTTTCTGATTTCATGTGGATGGATTCAATATGAGTTTTATAATATATCTTTGAATAAGCAAAGTTGAGCCAAAGCATCTGACAGTTGAGTTTGGATGTTTTACTGATTGATTGATTGTCTTTCACCTTTTAAGTTGTTTTCAATAAAAAGCCACACGTGACGTTTGAAAAAAAAAAAAATGTTCTGAAGTCACGCTCATGTTAGTCAGAAGGGAAACGTCTGGATCTGAATTATTTGTCTTTCTATAGATGAACTCCAGAAGCATCATACCCCCAAAACAGCCTTTGTCTCTTATTGTAAAGATTCCCTCGCTTACATAATCGGGTTATTTGACACTCTCTGAAACCTTCATAAAACATCCATCAAGAGAGACAGACGAGGCTTACATCGCCAACACGTTTTTGTCCTGTTTTCTAATAATGGTAGAAAAAATATTGTTTAAACAAATTTATTATGAAGTAAAATTATAATAACAGGACTTGTTCTGAGAGAAAATATCTTTGAGTGACAAATTTTGCGCCTTAACAAGATAAATAAACTCAATTTATGAAAGGTTTTGCAGTATTAATTTTTCACCAGCATTTTATCTGTATTCTGAATTATGCTTTGCGTTTTGTTTCGGTTAAAACACTTAAGGGATAATGACCTGGCAGAAAATAACCAGTAGCTTTTCCATTTTCATGGATTTTTTCCTTACAGTTGAGACTTAGCTGTTCCTAATATCTTACATTTCTCAGTCTTGTGAGAATATCTTTATAGTCTAAAGACGAAGAAAAGAAAATAGAGATGACTGGCTAAAGTTTGACATAATTCTTTGCGATGTCAGAGATATTTCGTTCACGCTCATCCTAGTATTTGTGCTGTTGTTTTCTGACAGGCCCGAGCAGCTTCACGGACTGCTGAACACGCTGCTAACGTAAGGGTGTTATCTTTACTCAGTGGCTCTTTTTTTTCTGTGATGCACCTTCTTTTGTCTCTCAGAGCAGAAAAGAACTTGTCGTACCAGAACGAGACGCTATCAGTGTTGTGTGAAAGGGCACGTTCATTTACATCTGTATTTTTAAATCAGTGCAATAACTTCGTTCACTCTCCTGTTGGCAAAGACTACAGACACAGCCGTGTACAGCCTGAAACACACATTTAAATAATCAGAGAAAACACTCTTAATGGGATTAAGGTCAAAACTTAACTCGTTACCCTACATTTTTACATTATACATCTCCAAACGTCATTCTCACAAGTCTTCTCATGTGTATCTGATTACTCCCATCTAACAGGGAACTTTGTCTCAGAACATTTGCTAATATCCTGGCAAGGTTCTCGCAAAGATATTAACAATACAGCTTACTATTTGTTTAAAAACGTTCAGTGAACATTCAAAAATAATGTTCCCAAAATGAACATGAATGTTGCTTATAAAAAATAAAAAAAAAAACATTTTAGATACTGGACATTTTGAATGTTCAGAGAACATTAAGAAATGATGCTTCCAGAACGTTCTTGGAACGTGTTTTACTGCACTGCTGTCTGATTCTGATGTCAAAGATACTTCACAGTTAGTGTAGTCTTGTCTGTGAAACTCCAATGGACTGCATTGGCTTTGGGTTATTTGGAGAACCATCAGCCGTAGAGTGAATGCTGTTTAACCTGAGCAGTGATGGTTTTATTTGAAGTTAAACTTCATTTGATGGACCTCTGAATCAAATACATAGATAAAGTCCACAGAATTGCATATTTCAGTTGTTGTAGAGGTTGAAAGAATATACTGCATATGATCATATACAATAAAATGTATCTGTTCCTTTGGTATTTACTGAGGAAAGGAAACTAGTCAAGAAAATACTTCTCGTCAAGCTATTTAAAAACAGTTTAGCAATGTTGTTTGTGTCGCCAGGCTGAAGATAAATGACAAAAGGTGTTTGTGAAAGAATCCAAATTCTTTGGACGCCAGTGCTGATCTTTCACATGTGTGTAAGTTTGTGTTTTGTGCTTGAAGACATGAGAATTTCACGTATTTGCCTTTTGTCTGGGTGTGAAACTTCAATCAGCACTGTCGCTCCATTAGGTCTATGTAACCGTGCCAGAGAAACTGGTAAAGCAGCTTAACAATAACTTGTGTTGATCTATTTCATCTATGCTGTAGATCTTACATAAAATAAATAACACACCAGACAGGGTAGAGTACAGTTACCTAAAGTAGGAGCAACAGTGCCGGAAAGAACAAAATAAAGGAAATGCCAAGTTAGATGCTGAAATTCCTTCATTCTCTCTCCTTTTGTTGAGAGCAAAGACTCATTTTCTCATGTATGTTTTATCATGCCTTTATTTCGTTTTTCTTAGGTTTGTCAAGGTAATTTTTGATGGACGACATGTTGCACTGACATTAAATCGCAAACAACTGGAAACAACAAAGTAAATGTCTAAACCTCACCCTGAGTAAATATTTGGAGAAGAGTCTGCCCATACTGTTGAACAAAGGCTGAAGGAGGCAGTGATTAGACGGCATCTCTCAACTCTGACTTACTGCAATAACCTTTTTTCTTTTAACATGCTACATGCTAACCAAAATGTATGCCCAAAATACCAATTACTACTATAAAAACATGATATATTAGTATGGCATCCCCTTCAAACAGTATAAGACAAAAAAGATATCTGAAAATGAGTTAGTGAGATTTATCAGTCTTTTTTGGCTTCATTTATTTATTTGATTTATTTTATACATTGAAGCATATTTTGTCATTTTACTTGTATCATGTTGGTTTTGTATAGTATTTTGGTGAAATCTTTGTATTAAAGGGGAAATGCATTCACCAAACTTTCTCTAAAAAGTAGACATAAAAATGTTTTTAGACCTTAATTTCAGACATGTCATAACATTTTTTTTTCTATACTGAATTGGCTTCAAGTTAACAAATACAAATATTCACTTATAGAGGGGCCTTTAGTGAGAAAATGAACAGTATTTGTCAGACACTTAATGAAGATAAAGAAAAATTGTCAATCAAGTGCATCACATGATGACGGTAAAAAACAATGATTATTTCAGTTATTTTACAGCGTCACTGGAAAAACTGTAGAAGTTGAGCTGAAAAGCGCAACAGGAATGTATCAATATGAGCTGTACTGCTCCTGCCATAATAATGTATGTTGATTTTGCTTTTACGTTTGAATGTGCAAATGACGAAGTCTGAAGTAAAAAAAAAAAGTTAAAACCGGTGTGCCCAACCCTTCAGGTCCCGCCCTGAATGCAAGTTATTAAAGCCAGAGAAGTTCTGACACCCCCATCATTGATCCTAAACTCCCAGAACACTTCACACACAGGTAAGAAATGCTTTAAACATTATTTACAAGTGACTGGTCTATTCATATAATTAGAAATGGCATGATACTTTGATATACATGCCTTATATTGTGTAGGAGGTCGTCTAATATCTGAATGTCATTGCATCAGATAACAAAATCTCAGAACTAACTGCAGTTTTATGAGCTGTTTTTTAAAAAAAAAAACCTTTAACTGTTATTTGTGCTACAATATGCATTAATATACTGTATAATAAAGTGTCCAAATATTTGTTGGAGCCACTGTTTCTTCCTATGTGTTTGTATAGTGCAAGCTGGTGCTTTTCATTCATTTTATTTATTTTTTTTCTTAAATTATAATTCTTATTGTATATTATATTGTATATAATCCTTTTTGTATATTATGCATTGTATTGAATGAATATTAAAGAGTGGCAGTTATGTATTTTTTATTATTAATTTTTTACTATTTTTTTTGAACTACTGTGAAAAATATATTTCATGTTATTGGACAGTGCTATGCTGTGCAAATGACCCAATTTTTCCGGAGCTACTGCAAGTGGAATGACTAAAGAGCCACTGGCTTCTAAAACATACATTTGAGAAAAAAAAGAAGAAAAAAAAAGAAGGTTTTTATTATTATTATTTTTATTTTTTATTTTTTTTGTCGCAAGAAATATATATATATATATATATATTTACATTCATATTTAGTTTTGAGGATCCATCAAATTTAATAATTTTACTCTTTTACATAGTAATACTGTGGTGTAACACTAGTGTGAATTTAAGAATTGAATAACTTCAGAATTAAGCATAACTTCATTAATAGTGAAAGAGTTTTTTTTTTTTTTTTTTTTTTTTGAATTATTTCTTTGTAAAACAATAATTTATACCATTCTATAAATATATTTATCATGTCAGTGAGGCAAGTATTTGCTGAGTTTCGGTTCAGTTTTTGTGAAGTGCTCCTGCTCAAGTTCAAGACCACCCTGTTTGTTTTCTTTATTTTACAATAGCAAAATGTTTTGTTGATATTGTGAGTGCACACAAATAAAACAAATTGCAGCTTCGAATGATGTATACTCTTACCTTTATGAGGAAAAATGATGGCGTATTTTAATTTTCCACTCTTATTAAGAAAAAAAAATGCAAGGGATCTCGCTAGCGCCTCCATGTCCTTCAAAGAGCACTTCAGCTTCCACTTTTAGCACAAATGATTTTATATGTATCACACATTTATCTTAAATTTTTTAATTTATATTGTGAAATGCATGAAGTTTTTATGTCTCAAAATGTGTTTATTTGAGAAGATATGCTCAACTCACTGTCTGGTGCTGGCCGCTTGGTATTTAAAAAAATAAATAAATAAAAACTTGAATTTAACAAACATAAAATGTTCCAATCATGTTTCTAAATTAACTTAATAAAGAAACGAAACAAAATATAACTACTTTGCCATTAAAAACCAAAACTGAACATTTTAAATGGCTGCAACAGCAGCTGTGTAAAGGGGACGAGAGAGAGAGAAAAAACACATGGGTTCGGGTCGGACTCGGGCGGAGAATTGTGATAAGGTGTCGGACATGGGCCAGGCCCTTGCAGGGCTCTATATTCGTTCCCTTGTTTCAATTAAAAGTTCCCCCTTGGCTCTGCAGGCCCCCAATCTGCCCGGGCCCATATGCACCTGCATACCCAGACACTACGTCCCTGAATCAAAGGAATGATAAAAGGCAATGAAAGATAAAGTCTTTCAGATAAAATATGTCTGTCATTAATGGCTTTTTAAATAAATTTTAAACTGTCCAAAATGTTTCTTTTTTGTTGATTATACAAGCTGAATTATTTTATTTTCATTTTTAATTACAGGTAACACAAACTGCAGGATTAACAGATATATATATATAAGCACATAAACGTCACTGATGAGTGGCAATTGGATCTATGTGGCTGTCCTGGGGATAGCATGCATGATGCTTGGAGTCAATGGGAACAATACAACGAGCAGTAGCAACTCCACAGGCAGCTGGACATCTTCTAACATGACCACTAACGTGACCCAGGCACTCCCACCCAACATGACCTTGAACCTGACCCAGACACACCCACCCAGCATGACCACCAACCTGAACCAGACTCATCCACCCAGCACGACCACTAACCTGAACCAGACTCATCCACCCAGCACGACCACTAACCTGAACCAGACTCATCCACCCAGCATGACCTGGAACCTGACCCAGACGCACCCACCCAGCACGACCACCAACCTGAACCAGACTCATCCACCCAGCATGACCTCAAACCTGACCCAGACGCACCCACCCAGCATGACCACCAACCTGAACCAGACTTATCCACCCAGCATGACCTCGAACCTGACCCAGACACACCCACCCAGCATGACCACCAACGTGAACCAGACTCATCCACCCAGCATGACCACCAACCTATACCAGGTCGGTCCCCTCAACATGACCACATTTTTGACACAGACAGGCCCTCCTTACATAACCCCAAACTTTACCCAGACAAGCCCTCTTAACTTGACCACAAACCTGAACCAAATGAGACCTTCTAATGTGACCACAAATCTGACACAGATTGGCCCTATTAACATGACCACAAACCCAACTCAGATAGGCCCTCTAAACATGACTACCAACTTGACCCAAACACACTCTCCCAGTGTGACCACCAACCTTCATCAGACAGTCTCTCTTAATATGACTACAAACCCAAACCTGATGAGCCCTTTTAACATGACCACAAACCCTACCCAGATGGGCCCTCTCAACATAACCATCAACCTGATCCAAACTAGCCCTTCCAACATGACCACCAACCCACACCAGATGGGCCCTCTCAACATGACTTCCAACCTGACCCAAACACGCCCTCCCAACATGACCTCCAACCTGACCCATACAGGCCCTCTCAACATGACCACAAACCCTAACCAGATGGGCCCTCTCAATATGACCTCCAACCTGACCCAAACGCGTCCTCTCAACATGACCACAAACCAAAACCAGCTGGGTCTTCTCAATTTGACCACCGACCTGACCCAAACACAGCCTCCCAACATGACCCCAAACCACACCCAAACACACCCTCCCAACATAACCAACATCATGCCCCAAACACGCCCTCCCAATATGACCACAAACCACACCCAGATGGGCCCTCTTAACATGACCACCAACCCAACCCAGATTGGTCCTCTCAACATGACCTCCAACCTGACCCAAACGCGCCCTCCCAACATGACCACAAACCACACGCAGATGGGCCCTCTTAACATGACCACCAACCCAACCCAGATTGGCCCTCTCAACATGACCTCCAACCTGACCCAAACTAGCCCTCCCAACATGACCACAAACCACACCCAGATGGGCCCTCTTAACATGACCACCAACCCAACCCAGATTGGCCCTCTCAACATGACCTCCAACCTGACCCAAACTAGCCCTCCCAACATGACCACAAACCATACCCATATGGGCCCTCTCAATATGACCACCAACCTGACCCAAACACGACCTCCTAACATGACCACAAACCACACCCAGATGGGCCCACTTAACATGACCACCAACCCAACCCAGATTGGCCCTCTCAACATGACCTCCAACCTGACCCAAACACACGCTCCCAACATAACCACCAACCTGAACCAAACACGCCCCCCCAACATAACCAGCATTATGCCACAAACAAACCCTCCCAACATAACCATCAGCCTGAACCAAACACACCCTCCCAACATAACCACCAACCTGAACCAAACAAACCCTCCCAACATAACCAATATCCTGCCCCAAACACGGCCTCTCAACATAACCACCAACTTGACCCTATCACAGCCTCCTAACATAACCAACTTGACCCAGACGCGCCCGCCCAATATCACCACAAACCCGACCCAGTCAGGCCCCCTCACTGTAACAAACATTATAACAACATCAAGTTCTAATACTCAATCAATAGTAAGTCAAGTCTTTTTCCTGTTTAAAAATGGAAATGACAATCTTGGCTGTTAAAGCTCAAGTTCTTTTTATTTATTGCAGGAAATCACTGGCAGGGATAACTGCAGGAGAGATAGAGCATGTTTCTCCGCTCCACCTTCCTGTAATCCAGGTGCACAAGGTTCCTGCTATTTCCTCTCGACAAGAGCAGTAAGCGGAAATGCAAATGATCTTACTTTTGAGCTCAGTGGCGAGACAGATGGTTACATTGGAGCTGGCCTCTCTAGAGACAACAG
>JAFVLL020036540.1:0-20348 GCA_021397915.2 Tor tambroides | reverse complement strand
GAGCAGTGGGCAGCCAATGCTGCGGCGCCCGGGGAGCAGTTTGGGGGTTTTGGTGCCTTGCTCAAGGGTCTCACCTCAGTCGTGGTCCCTGCCGGACCTGAGACTCCAACCCACGACCTTCGGGTTACTAGTCCAACTCTCTATCCATTAGGCCACGGCTGCCCCATTATGAGGTCTCACAACAGTATTCTCAATTGCAGTCTCACCACTGATACATTAACATTATTCTCCAGGTGAAGGTGGCCTTCAGAGTCTTCTTGGTAATATGAGCCACAACCAACTGATGCAACTCATAGGACCAACTGGACTCGGTGGACTAGGCGAGTAATTATGATGCTTTATTTTCTCTCTCTGTGACAGTATTGTTGTTGTTAATAAAATCTATTCAAATTGTGTTTGGTAATTGAAATTAAGCTGAAGTAAAATAAAATAAAAAAATATTAGATATTAGTAGAAATATTAGATATTAGACTTAAAAAAAAACTAAAAATTTGAATTATGAAATATTAGATATTAGATTTAAATAAAAAACCCTAAAAATTAGAATTGAAAACTGAAATAAACAAGTTTAAGTACTAAAATTACTCAAACTTAATTTTAAATCAAAATAAATAAAAGATAAATATTTAAAAACAGGCAACAAAAACTAATAAAATAACAAAGGCACATAATTAAATTATTAAAATTTAAACAAAAATAAAAGTGAAATTAAAAGCTAATTCAAAATATGAATACCTTAATAATAATATTAACTGAAATAATAATAATACTAAAATAAGACTGCTGTGTGACAAATTGATCTGAAAATCTACTAAAAAAAATCTACTATATTGTATAGTAATATAATATTTCATGATGTAATATTTTCTAATCATTTTCTAATCACTGACATGCGCATATAAAATAGCTAGTTTTGAATGGATGTCAGCTATGCCAAAAATGCATTTTTTGCTATTTGTCTACCAACAGAAGCTAACTGGCCCATTCTTACTAGCAAAACCTTGATCCCTTGTATTTTCTTATGATCAAATTTCATTTAAAATTAATATGTTCCATTATATATAAAGTACATGAACCCAGACATATTTTTACAAGGTTGTCTCTTCGCTGACGCCTATCCCTGTATGCCATCATGAATATTTGTTTGGTATGCAGGGGGTCTGGGGGCTCTGGCAGGACCAGGTCTGGCCAGCCTGCTTGGAAGTGGAGTTCCAGCTACTAGCAGCTCATCTTCCAGGTAACAACCGGTAATAGCTTGGATATGGAAGATCGTACCTAATCCAGTGACAACTGAAGTATTCTTCTTTCATCTTTAGCTCTCGTAGTCAGTCCACTGCCGCCACTCCATCATCTACCTCGGCCCCCACGCGCCTCGGCTCCTCCCAGGTCCCAACCACACCCATAACTCCATCTGCAACAGTCGCAGCCTCACCCGCACCCACCCCCAGCACACCTGCAGGCCCTGCTCTCTCTGCTGGAGACACCAGCCCATCTCAGCCCATCCAACTGAGTGACCTGCAGAGCATCTTAGCTACAATGAATGTGCCTACAGCAAGACAGGGAGGTGAGATCATGATGTTAGTTCTCTGTAAGGAAAACCTTGGATTACATGCTGACATGTCAACTTTCTTTCTTCAGTGGACCTTGCAAGTGTTTTGACTCCTGAGGTCATGGCCCCAATTCTCGCTAATGCAGAAGTGCAGCAGAGGCTCCTGCCATACCTCCCGTCTGGAGAATCCCTCCTTCAAAGCACAGAAGAACTTCAAAACACTCTCACCTCGCCACAGTTTCAGCAGGTTTGACTATTGCATATAGTGATGTATAGAAATGAATTTTTTTTATCAAAACACCCAAAGTTTTCACGTAGTCAGAAACTGAGCATGAAAATAAAGTTAAATAAAGGGTAATTAAATTTGGTTAACTGGGTAATTGAACTGTTGATGTTTTTCAAGGTGTCCCGTTCTCAGGTGATAAACTAATAATAAAAATTCTTCAGCAACAAATCACATTTTGATATTTAATTACATAATGCTACTCTAGCATCAGTTTTGGTCAGGTAAAATGCGTCCATATGTCAAAACACATCATCAGAGAAGTGCTAATTAAATGTTATGGTTTCAGTCAATGCAAAACCTTTTTTTTTTTCTATTTTCGATTGATGAAATTTTGGTGCATCTCCAATTGTGTACGCTTAGTAAATTAAATTCAAGAAAAGTTTGCTGGCATAGTTGCTCTTGAGCCAGATTATTTTTTCGAATATATCTTCTAATATTCATCAGCACGCTTTCTGGGTTGTGTAGGCTATGAGTATGTTCAGCAGTGCGCTGGCATCGGGGCAGTTGGGGCCTTTGATGAATCAGTTTGGATTACCTACAGAAGCCGTAGAGGCAGCCAATAAAGGAGGTCAGTATATTTCAAATGTACACAAACTGATCTGGTTCATTCCATTTTTAAACACTTGTTTATACTTTCACATAACACACACATATATATATATATATACACATTCCTCTCTCCCAGACATCCTTCTGATAAGTCTGTGGTTTATACAGAATGTCCTTACAAGGGCAAAATTGGATGTACTCTAAAGTATCTCAACAATTGTTTTTGGCTAGATTTACATAAACCGTGTAATAAAAAACTGAGATTTCAAGAAAGAAAAGAACATTCTTATAATGGATATAATGGCTGTTTTTGCTCTATTTTTTTTAGATGTGGAAGCATTTGCCAAGGCCATGGAAGGTGAAGGCAAGTCGAATGAAGGAGGAGACAAGAAAGATGATGAGGAGGACATGAGTTTGGATTAGGCAACTCTCTACATGAGCTGCTTCTCTGTATTCATCAGTTGAACTTTTTTCTCACTGTAGAGCTTCCAGAGCATCATGTTGTCAAGCTAAATGTCATGTTAAAGGTAATCTGTTTTTTTTTTTTAAAGGGATAGTTCACACAAAAATGAAAATTCTGTCATTGAAAATGAAGATATTTTTAAATGAAACCTGAGAGATTTCTGTTCCTCAATTTAAAGTCTAGAAAAAAGTGATCATATCCCTTCACAAGACTTGAATCCTTATGAATCAAGTAGTTTAATCCATTCCTTTTGGATGTTTTACGTTTTGGTTACCTGGACTTGTTTTTCAAGGATTATTCAGTTTTATGGGTTTGAAATGACATGAGGGTGAGTAAAAATGCGATTTTTTTTTTTTTGGTGAACTATTCCTTTAAACACTTAATCCTGTCCCAGTCGCAATGTAACAGTGACAGATGTTTTTTTTTTTCCGTACTGTGATGTACATTTAAAAAATGTACAAAATAGGGTTAATTAGGGTGAATATGCCAACTTTAATGTGCTTTTAACATTTCTCTGTTTGAGTGGCCTCACATAGCTACTTCTTGCTTTACTAATGACATTGGGGTACGACTACCTTTGTGTCCAAACTATAGATATTTCACATTTCTATTTTAATCAGGAGGTCTTATACTGTTATTAAAACCCTTTTCCAAATAAATAAACTTGCATCAACAGGTAAATAGTTTTTTGGTGTGTACAAATTGACAAAAACTCCACAGGCAACTGAAACAATTAAAAACATCTTTATAAATGCAAATAGAAAAAAATGACAAAGACACAGCATCTACACAGCACAACAGATAGGACCCTGTGAACAGTTCAGTCCAAACGAAAGCCTAGCTCACACCGCCCAAGAAACACCAACATCCAGTGGTTTTTGGTTCAGTGTTAACCCCGTTGGCGTTTAATCAAGCAGTACAAACTATCCTCGCATCATTCTATGACATACTGCTAAAATAGATAATTTTGAAAAATAAAGCTTTTGGAAGAAATTCATAGATACCATAAAACACAGTATTCTCATGCAGAAGGTCACAGGATTCCTTCACAGTGCTTGTACCGTTCCACATCCTCAAAGCTTCTGTGACAGTATCACAGGAGTGAATGTATTCACATACAGTGAGATTTAAATCAACACGTCACATGGTTTTCCAACCGGATCTACGGTCATATTCATAACGTGCCAAGGTGTGTGATTACTTGGTATCAAACAGATTAAAGAGACAAGATGTGTGAAAAACAGTATGGCAGCAGAACCATACTGACAAATGTAATAGTAAAGGCACTTCATTCTTCAACGCTCAGTGAAGATTTATACTTTGAAGAGATAATGATGATTGATAACCCACAATTCTCTCCAATTCAATTACCCTCTCATAGTTGATCAGTTGTCTCAGCAATGTGAATTTTGACCAGTCTGAATCCCTGAGGGAAAGAAGCAAATGCACCATACAGAGCCATCATGTTAAAAAGACCACCACTAGATGGTGGCTATGTGCTTCTGCTTCTCAGTCAAAAAAAAATAAAAAATCAAATGTGGCTACAGAAATCGGATGTAAAAACAACGCTGCATACTTCCGGTAATGCTACACACTGTGATACTGTCCAGCTTCTGAAAGTAAACACAGGCCACTCCTTATGGTGTATAAACATTTCCGAAGAAGAATATCAGAGATAAAAGACAAGACGATATTGTATGCACACTAACCAAGACGATTCAGAAAGGTTAGGTTAGGTCATATTCAACACTGCACAACACAAAACAGACTGACTCTGTCAAGGAGGTGGCGTTCCCCTGTGACCACATACACAACAGTTTAATATACAGGTGTGGAGTTATTTATACAACCTACTGTACCGTTTGAAACGTGCTCAATCAGTGTTGCACATAAGATAAATAGGACACAGTAGGATGCTAAAAATTAAACATTTCATCACTGTAATTGTCACAGCTGTGTATTGGAACTGAGAAAACCATAACATAAGACTTAAGACATTCAAACACTTGCACCTATAAGAAAAGACAAGTGGTAAACGGTTCAGTTTCTCTAAACATTTGATTAACTGTTAAAAATGGCACTCACATATTCAAGACATTTGTACATTCAACGCTACCTAAAATGCATTGCGGTGTGTCTCAAAGAACATCATATCACTGTTAAACCACAGTCTAGCTAGTAAATGTTAGATGACTAAAAAAAAGGAGAGTGAGAGAGAAAAGCACAATTAATGTGCCCATTAAATGTCATCTCTAACATAGAGTGCCTGGCTGGATACGCATCGGAATGCCACACACACCCCCCCAAAAAAATACAAAAAACACCTATGTGAAGAGTCATTGAAAATATATTCAGTATTCATAAATTATAAATTCTAATAAAATTAAGGTCCATAAATAAAATATTGCATAAATAAAGTGGTGCATTAAGAAAAAGCTTTGATAAGGTGGTTAATAAGCATTTGTGGTATTAAAAAAGAAAAAGAAATAATGGAGAAAAATGATCAGCGCTTAAAGTAAGCCTCTCCCTAAATGTGTTTGATTTATAAAATCAGGTCCATGAAGGACGTAAACAAGTGAAGATGGAGTGCCGAGACCACTGGACATAGCTGAAAGAAAATTCCACTGATCTATTTAATCAATAAATAATACAAATAACCTTCCAGAACTGTCATAAGACAAGAGCATCATCTCTATTGTATACAGGCATCTCTTAAAGGCAAAGCTCACCCCAAAATGAAAATTCTGTCTTCATTTTCTCACCCTCATGCTGTTCCAAACCTGTACGACTTACTTTGTTATGTGAAACATACAGCAAAAGATATTAAGTCATACAGGTTTTGAAACAATATCAGGGCGAGTAAATGACGACAGAATTTTCATTTTTTGGGTGAACTATCCCTTTAAGGGCCCTCTCCATTTCAGCCCTGCTGCACCAGTCTGCGATAGTGAGGCATGACCTTGCTGTCTGGAAGGTAGAGTGCCATCTCCAAAGCAACGAGAACCGTGAACTCCAGGGAAATCAACTCCTTGCGATTTATTCGGAAACGCTCCTCCAACCTCTGTTCAGGGTCAGGCAGATCGAAAAAGAGAAGAAATAGGTAGGGCGAAAGAGAGAGAGTGAGAAAGTCAGTACATAAATCATAGTAACCAAGAACACATGAAGCATATGCCTATAAAGAACTGTTAAGTCTCTGAATTAAATGAATATCCAAAGCAGAAAGACACTTACATCGATCAGTTGCTTGACCTCTTGTTTCTTGAGGTCGCTGCTGATCTTGGCAGCTAATAAAACGCAAGCAGCAGACACCAGCTTTCGGTTGTGCTTGTTCAGCCTCCCTTGCAGAACCAGCTTCTCAAAGTAAACATAAGCCATAGCTATGGTAACCGGCTGTAGGCCACACTCCTCACTCACCGAGCGCATCTCCCTTTTCAAACTGTGGTGGACATTAAAAAGAGGAGAAAAAGAAATATGCAAACTTAATTAGGATCAATTTACAACATGCTCATGTTGTATGGTAATTCACTGGTAATTCATTCAACCAAATCTAAAATGTGATTGCGATAGTGCTATGTGCTAAAGACCCCATAAAAATAGATTCATAGGCACCATTTCTTTCCTGTGTTCACATATTTTCTATTAAACTAGGGATGCATTCAGTAAATTTCTGGATGATGCAAAACACCCCCCTACACACACACATATATATTATGTAAAAAAAATATTTTGGATGCGATTAATCATTTGACAGCACTAAAAGCAACACAACAGGTATTTATCCATTTAATTTTACATAAAAATGACTTTACCTTCTGATTTTGCTGAGTGTCAGCTTTATGTGAGGAAACTTCTCCTTGAATGTCTCGTTCATGTCTTTCTTCAGGTCAGATGGTTTCACGTACTCAATAACCGTAGTCTGGATGAGACAAGGAGAGTCTTATAAGTTGTCGTAAAAAAATGTATGGGTTTTTATGACTAATAAAACACGACCGTGGCTGCCAGTATTCAACTTTTACAGCTAAAGCCTGGTCAGCTGTGATACATAAGATAGCATACTTCATGCCTGTAGCTGTTAGACCATACTGAACCCTTAGGGTTATCATCATATGACATGCTGGTGTGATCTGATATAGGTCATAAGCTGGGTTCAAGTATTATGAATCGCTATCACGCTGTAGTGCAACTCAGATGTCCTTGCAAAGCCTTTTCATTGGCATCATGCTAGAAGAGATTAATAAAACTCTGTTGGTTAAAACTTTTCAATCAAGGAGCTTACCACATAAGATGCGAAAATTAAGACTCGCTTGTGCTTCCCACAAGGCCACTGTGGGTCACTGAGTAAGTTGGGGTCATAGTCTGAAAGCTCGTCCACACCTAGCAAGAGTTACAACATTAAACACGTTTGTTTTTAAAAGAAATTAATACCTATGCTCAGCAAGGATGCATTACATTTATCAAAAGTGACAGTAAAGCCATTCATAAATAACATTACAAAAGATGCCCATTTCAAATAAATGCTGTCATATTGAACTTTCCTTTCATCAAAGAATTCTGAAACAAAATGCAAAGTTTCCACAAAAATATTAAGCAGCACAACTGTTTTCAACATTGATAATAATACAAAAAAAGGTTCTTGAACAGCAAATCAGCATATTAGAATGATTTCTGAAGAATCGTGTGACACTAAAGACTGGAGTAATTGTTTTAAATTGTAATTTAATTAAATTGTAATATTTCACAATATTATTGTTTTTACTGTACATAATGTATGTAACTGACCATGTAACACACCGGTATCCTGTCCAACTGAGCTGTTGATTCGTGAAGGGGTGAAGTTCTTCTGCCCATTAATACGGTTGCGAGACATTGGCATCTGAGCTGTACTGATGTCAGGTGGGCCGCTGCTCTTCTGCCTGACCAAGGCATTAGTTGGAAGCAGAAAACGGGCATATGATACTGTCTGCAACGCAAAACATTCCAGAGCTATCAGCATAAAAACAAACATATACATTGCGCAAAACACACACCCAGTGACCCGGTACTGCACCTTGCACAATGATGCTTTAAAACAGATAGTAATGCACCAGCAAATAAACAAACAAGAAGGTTTCTAAGGCACATAATCATGGCTTTGCTCAATCTTCTTAGAGAAATACCTTTCCAAAGTCCACCTCCACTCCCTCCAGTCCAGGGACCATATCAACTCCACCACCAGAAGAGTGTCTCTGTCTCTGGGCTTCTAGTTTAGAATCACTGATAAAATATGGTTGATAAAATATGAACAGTCAGAATTTAATAACACTTCCCTGAAATAATCGGTTTTATTCAGATATTGAGATAAAGAATCCTCTGTCTTATTGCTGTTTGTCTGGTGCAAAGACGCTGGTAATATACCAGCATCAGGCCTCAGTAGACTGCTTATAATCTGGTTCATTTGTAAATATAGTCCACCATTATATTAAAGCTTAAAATGATACAGCAGCACATCTTTAAGTGATAAAGCACACTGACTAAATTATTTAAAAAAATAATAATAATAAAAAAAGATGTGACTGGATGTATGACAGGTGGACAAATCACTGTGATCTCTGGACTGCCAAAACCAAAATCTAATCACTCACTTGCACAAAGCTGGATGACACATTATGCATGTAATTTATGTACATTTAAATCTTACATTAATGGAGCCATATCATATATATTTATTATTTCATTTTTTCCCAGAAGTCCACTTAAAATTTTGAGTTTTTTTCAACATATAAAATTTTTAATTAGTTTTTCATGACAATTTTCCAGAGCCTTTTTTCAAATGTGTTAAAGTGCTTTGCTCCTCTAAGACACATGCTGCTGATTTTCCTTCAAATTACATTGATCCTATGTATTCAATTCAGAAAATAATCCACACTGAAAAGTGCAGTAAAAAAAAAAAAGTTTTTGGACTGGGGATGATGTTTTGAGTTCTACAAATTACACCATATTTTCCGACTACAGCAAAATCCCTTTTTAAAAGTATTAAGGTTTTAAATAATTTATTTAAAAACATCAGTGCAATTTTCACACTGACCATCCGGCTTTGTGAAAAATCGCTCAAGATATTTTTTTTTTCCATTACAAATTAATCATTTTTTTGGAACATCATATTTCATCACCCAGGCTTAAAAGAAAGAAATAAAGAAGATAAGAACAGCTGATTTGTCCATCCCTCATGTATGGGTTTGCATGATATGAAATGAGTTGTTTGGCTGACTGTGGTGGCTTTGTACCTGATGTGATAACTCTCTCCATAGGGCAATACAGAGAAAGCAGCACACAGGGATCTCTTGGCACAGATCAGCACAACCCTGCAGGACACAGATGGCAAGTGCACACAGAACAGACAACATCAGTCACCTAAACATCAAACCATCACAGAACACCAGCCATGTTTACACAGTAAGTGCATATGGGTCACAACAGCATGCAGCACAAAGCAAATGGGAGATCTTATACCCCTGGAATGACATTGGTGACAAAATGAGTCAAAAAATAAATAAAAGTCAATTCATTCTTCAACCACAAATCCAAATATTAAAGCAGCATGCAGCTTTCTATGTCAAAGCAGATTGGTCAGCAGGACCAAATCTAATTACAACAAACCCGATCACATTTCCAAGGGGTCTGAACAGCATCACAATTAACAGGTCAGCAGCTTGTAACACAAGATGTGCCCAGTGAGGTCAAAGGGTCCATATTACATCACTGCTGATGTCATGAGGCTGGGGGTGAATGTGCATATGAGTGAAAGTGTGATTTCATGATTGATGATGTAATGCACGTCGAGTGAAAAAAGGGGGTAAAATTCAGCATAATATTCAAGATCATATCAGAAAATAACACCTGCACTGTATGTTTGTCTTTATTTCCTTAACCTGTGTAAAATTCATCACCAATATACAAACCCGATTCCAAAAAAGTTGGGACACTGTACAAATTGTGAATAAAAACAGAATGCAATGGATGTGGAAGTTTCAAATTTCAATATTTTATTCAGAATACAACATAGATGACATATCAAATGTTTAAACTGAGAAAATGTATCATTTTAAGGGAAAAATAAGTTGATTTTAAATTTCATGGCATCAACACATCTCAAAAAAGTTGGGACAAGGCCATGTTTACCACTGTGTGGCATCCCCTCTTCTTTTTATAACAGTCTGCAAACGTCTGGGGACTGAGGAGACAAGTTGCTCAAGTTTAGGAATAGGAATGTTGTCCCATTCTTGTCTAATACAGGCTTCTAGTTGCTCAACTGTCTTAGGTCTTCTTTGTCGCATCTTCCTCTTTATAATGCGCCAAATGTTTTCTATGGGTGAAAGATCTGGACTGCAGGCTGGCCATTTCAGTACCCGGATCCTTCTTCTACGCCAGCCATGATGTTGTAATTGATGCAGTATGTGGTCTGGCATTGTCATGTTGGAAAATGCAAAGGTCTTCCTGAAAGAGACCGACGTCTGGATGGGAGCATATGTTGTTCTAGAACTTGGATATACCTTTCAGCATTGATGGTGCCTTTCCAGATCAGCCAAGCTGCCCATGCCACACGCACTCATGCAACCCCATACCATCAGAGATGCAGGCCTTCTGAACTGAGCGCTGATAACAACCTGAAGTTGTCCTTGTCCTCTTTAGTCCGGATGATATGGCGTCCCAGTTTTCCAAAAAAGAACTTCAAATTTTGTTTCGTCTGACCACAGAACATTTTTCCACTTTGCCACAGTCCATTTTAAATGAGCCTTGGCCCAGAGAAAACGCCTGCGCTTCTGGATCATGTTTAGATATGGCTTCTTTTGACCTATAGAGTTTAACCCCGGCAACTGCAGCGAATGGCACGATGGATTGTGTTCACCACAATGTTTTTCTGGAAGTATTCCTGAGCCCATGTTGTGATTTCCATTACAGTAGCATTCCTGTATGTGATGCAGTGCCGTCTAAGGGCCCGAAGATCACGGGCATCCAGTATGGTTTTCCGGCCTTGACCCTTACGCACAGAGATTGTTCCAGATTCTCTGAATCTTTGGATGATATTATGCACTGTAGATGATGATAACTTCAAACTCTTTGCAAATTTTCTCTGAGAAACTCCTTTCTGATATTGCTCCACTATTTTTCGCCGCAGCATTGGGGGGGAATTGGTGATCCTCTTCTCATCTTGACTTCTGAGAGACACTGCCACTCTGAGAGGCTCTTTTTATACCCAATCATGTTGCCAATTGACTTAAGTTGCAAATTGGTCCTCCAGCTGTTCCTAATATGTACATTTAACTTTTCCGGCCTCTTATTGCTACCTGTCCCAACTTTTTTGGAATGTGTAGCTCTCATGAAATCCAAAATGAGCCAATATTTGGCATGACATTTCAAAATGTCTCACTTTCAACATTTGATATGTTATCTATATTCTATTGTCAATAAAACATAAGTTTATGAGATTTGTAAATTATTGCATTCCTTTTTTATTCACAATTTGTACAGTGTCCCAACTTTTTTGGAATCGGGTTTGTATATATTGGTGTATATAAGTCATAGGTTGCATATAGGTCATAATATTTTATAATGCAATTAAAGGAAAACTACGCAGGATTCAAAAGTCAAAAGAGCCAGATGGGTTTATGGCACTTTTACCAGAAGTAGAAAGTAAATTAGGAAGAGAAAGAAAAGGAATCAGGGAGGAAAACACTTTTGGAAGCTTTTATCTTACGTAACTGAGTTTCATTACATTTTAATGGTTCTTGCCAAGGTGCAGTTCTACTTTCAGAAGATGCCATTGCTATATAAGGTTCCATTCAAGATTAATTTAATTCAGCCCAGTTGTTCCTCATGTAGGCAGACACAGCTATCCCCCATTTCGTCTGTGTAAGAACCTAAGTGAGTTATCTCAGTGAGTACTTATGCCAGTTATTAAGTTAGCTAAGGAATCACAGAGTCTGTCTCACTTAGCATGAGAGCACATTTCAGTTACATAACAACAAACTTTACTGCCTGAGGAAACAGTCCAGCATCCATTTTTTATATTCACCCTATCTAACATGAGCCCAGTATGGACTATCTGAACACCTCCATTCTATAGAAGTTGTTGATAAGAAAGTGCTAATAAAGGACTGGCCTATCAGAGGACCAGTTATATTTCAAAATAA
The DNA here is from genome assembly GCA_021397915.2 of Tor tambroides. Lineage (NCBI taxonomy): Eukaryota > Metazoa > Chordata > Actinopteri > Cypriniformes > Cyprinidae > Tor > Tor tambroides. The sequence goes on along the minus strand of JAFVLL020036540.1, from coordinate 8,331 downwards.
TTTCTGAAAATTAAAAATAAAATAAATACATTATACAAGAGAAATTAATATTTATTTATACAAACAAACAAATAACTAAATAAATAAAATTGATAGAAAGTGCTAATAAAGATCAGCCTAAATTAGGGGTCTTCAACAGAGAACCAATTACTGTTTAAAATAATTTTTGAAAATGAAAAATTATATGAAATAAAATGAAAATAAAAATGCACTCAACAAATTCAACTTTAAAAAAAAAAAATACATCTAGGAAGCTGAAGTTCAGTTAAATGATAGAAAGTGCTAATGAAGGATCAGCCTAAATCAGGGGTCTTCAACAGAGGAACAATTTTTTGTTTGAAATAATTTCTTAAAATAAAATAAAAAAGGATTTAAATTAACTTGAAACTAAAATTAGTAATTTAATTAAAATAATAATTTAAGAAGCTAAAATTAAATGTTTCACTGTCCTCCATTAAAATGTTTTAAAATGAATATGTAATGTATTAATTTGACTTAATGATTATGTAATAGTTAAATTGGTTTTATAATGCAAGAATCATAAAGTATGTAAAATTGTAAATACATTATTATGGTACTACAGTATATCCATGTTATTATTATTGGTCAGGCTCAAAAAGCCTTTTTCAAAAAGCCTGTTTTATTTGTGCTCTAAGGCTCCTTAGCTTGAAAAAGCTTAAAGACCCCTGGTCTAAATTGATCTTGCATATACAGACTATTTATTTAAAATGAAAACCAAAACAAATACAGCTCCTCCTCATAGGGAAAATATTTCCCAAACTATATCCCACCAGCCAACTCACCTGCTCCCTCGAGTGTCATACTGTCTCATATTCTTGATGAAATGCACCTTCTTGGAAACCTTTGGCCCTGGAGACCCAGAGAGGTTACGTGTCCTGCAACAAGAATTAAATCAAATTTAGAGATAAATACATGTAGCTTGCTTCAATTTGTATACGATTAGAGAAAAACTGCGATGGATTAAATTGAAGCAAAAGCTTAATCTTTTGGCTCTTGACTATAAATCAAGGCTTAAAGGTCACCCGTCCAGCATCAGTTCACCAGCAGACCTTACATAAAAAGATAAGAGGGTGAGAGGAACAGAACAGGAGAGAGATGAAAGGCAAGCAACAAAAAAGACAAACAGGAAATGATGTGCATATGTACTGCAGTGAGATCATGAGGCTCGGTTCACATGAGTAACATCAACTACAGGCAGATAATGCTTCTTGTGACAGGTTGATGGCCTTTAAGCTATACTTCTTTGACTGACTCAGCAGCCCCTTTATTATCTACTCTGACAGCAGTGATATCTTATCATCATACAAACCTTCCATCTGTCCTATGGGTTTTCCTAATCACTGTCTCTGTTGTCACAGTTACAAATGACTTTTAGAATCGGAGAGCTCACTCATTAGGCCTACACTGCATATAATTGTCAAGCACTTCTGTTACTCTTAATGATTAATTAATAACTTTGTTCCATCAGACAGTAGTACACACTTTATCACCGAGACTTTTAATTTCGCCCAGAAGAGTCAGATTCATTAATGAATGACTCTTATAATTAGATCACTTTAGTGAATCACAAAACATATGGCGCGGCCTGAGTAGTCCGATTCCCGACCGAATGACTCTTATGAGCAGGTTCTTTTAGTGAATCAAAGATATTTACTAAGTCGTGTATATTTTAAGATCCTGATTCCATGGAATGTCTGACTCCCAAACGAATGAGTATTATGAGTCAGTCAATCAAAAACACGCAGTGAGACTATAATAGTCAGACTAGCGGGCAAATGACTCCTTCACTTTAGTGAATCAAAAACACTTTTAGTAAATCAGTCAAATGAGTTACTGAATTAATTTGACTCACTTAATGAACTGTAAATGATTATTTTCCTTATGTCAAAAATATACCAAGAATAGATTATCATGCTACGCTGAGATGCAAACCAATGTAAGTTAGCTGATTTACAAAATAGTTACAGATAGCCTACACATTATGGTTTTGGCTTTATTTTTCCAAACATTTTTCATTTAAAGCCCTGCACAAGAACTGCATCCGTTAAGGATTCAAAACCAGAAATCCTTATGATTCCCACCCCGATCTATTCATCTTAACAGGCATCAAAAATGTCGCAGAAATATTTCCTGTCAAACTCATGCCTAGAAAACAAGACCTCTCTTCAAAGATGAAAATGAAAGTTGTAGACAATAAGGCGGAAGTCAGCAATTCCCCTTATAGATATGTTTTTGTTTTGTTTTGTTTCTCGTATTGTAACGTACTGTTTGTAACACTGCTTCAAAAGTCATAATCGAATGTAAACACTGGTAAACAACAGGCCAGATAAACCTTCAGCCAATAAAATCAAAACCTTGATACGATTTGGGAATAAACATGTAGCTTTCATAAACATAATATTTAGAATTGCTTATAACAGATAACACCTTTACAAAAGAAGTCTGCATCACACATTTACTCCATATTTGTTATGAATGGTGTAATTTATGCATACAATAGCCAACCAGCCACTGAATAAATGTCATAACGCGTTTCATTGTTTGCCAGCCTGCATGACAAAAACAAAACTCACCTTTGGCGGGGATCAGGCACAGGATTAGATCCCGGGAATTGACCGGGTGGTTTACTGGATCCTAAAAGCGGATTCACCGGTCCAGAGGTCGGGGAAAGCGGGGGTGCCTGGACTGACAAAGGATCTGTTCGTCCATCCTCCGTGAAAACGTCGCAGCTCCCTTGATTGAATGCTGGAGGAAGGCTCAGAGGAGCAGGGTAAGTGTTAGTCCTCAGTAGAGGGGTCGTTGCTCCCCCGCTGATGGAGGATGACACTTGGGTGAAGGTTCCGTAGCTGCTGGTTGTCGACAGAGGGAGAGCCGTCACCGTCACCGTCCCCGCCGCCGCCGCCGCCGCGCCGACATCCAGACACCGGCTCTCGGCTTCCCTGGGGCCAGCGATTCCATTGCTTAGGTTGTAAACCGGTCTTCCGTCCAAAGATATATTTGTGAGAAACAACAGTGCTGCTTGTCTGCGACGGGAATCCCGGCTTTTTCGCAGGTGTTCTTTGTGTGGTTTGGCTGAATTAGTCCTCGGACAGCTGCGAGGACCGCAGGCAGCGGCCGCCATTCTACTGTGAGTAAGCTAAAAGCAGACAGACCTATTAGACCGGCTGAGGGACTGGCCACGCCCCCTGACATCCTATTGGTTCAAATCACTGACACTTGCATATAAATAAGTCTTTTGCCTCAGCGGATTGGACGAGAGGTCTTGGTTGATAAATTTGTACAATAATTTTGCTTCAAATGTACAGGAGGACATAAGAAATATGACAGACATCTGTTGCTATCTTTGATTAATAATATATTTTTTAATGAGAATGATACTTGAGATGAATAATTTTACATATTTTATATTATTATTATTATTATTATTGTTATTTAAATTATTATTGTATTAATTTATTTATTTATTTGTATATTATTCTATTATTATTTGTAATTTTATAATTCTATAATATAAAATGATATATTAATTTCTATAAATTAATGATATAAAAAAATCTGCATTAATTTCACCCTTAACTATCAGAAAGCGCTCCACTCTATGCATCCTATTTCTTAGGGAATGTGCTTGCCTAAACAAATGTACAAAATAACACAAATAGCAACAAATCTTCACAGTAGCAACAAAAACAAAATTTTCTTGAATGTGGTATATATGGGTCAGCCCAATCATGAATTTTCGTTTATGCAATTTCTACTTTCGTATTCACACTGTAATATTTGACTAGACACTGCTCTGTATGGATTTTATACTTTATACTTTTTATACTTTATACTTCTCCAATCTCTTTAAACATCTACTCCACATGATGCTGTAAATTCAATGCTGGCTAGCATAAGCTCTAAGCTCTAAGTTTCTGCAGAGCTCATTACAGGAATTAAAGTATCCTATCTATATGGTTCATTCTGTTATGTAAATATGCAGTGTGATGTCTGCAACAGCTCGTGGGATAATGAAATAGGAAAAAGAAAAGGAGGGGGGGAAGCAATTTCCGGATTGTTCAGATAAAATGTTGGCAGCAGGAGCATAATCAGAAGTTCTTAATAGACTTGCAATAATATTTCTCAGAATTACTTCCTAAAGAATTACCTTTATGTTGTTTAAATACATATCCAAATCCATAAGATTGCTGAGGGAATGAATGGCTGAGACTATTATAATTGCTATGTTGCAATATGCTTGCAGTTCCACATTATATTATGTAATAAGGCTTGAGCTAATATTTCATAATCTAATGGGCCACTGTTTGTGGGGAATTAACCTTAGTCTAATCAGTCTGCTCAAAATATTTCCTAGAGTTATTTATTTTGTTTTATTTTTAACAGCTAATCCAGACAAATGCATACCCTCTGAATTTAAAAGGTTAGTTCATTAATTACTCACCCCCACGTCTTTACAAACCTGCAAGACCTTCTTTCATCGCACAAATTAAGATATTTACATTTACATTTATTCATTTAGCAGATGCTTTTATCCAAAGCGACTTACAAATGAGGACAATGGAAGCAATCAAAATCAACAAAAGAGCAATGATATGCAAGTCTCGGTTAACTTAACACAGTACACGTAGCAAGTTTTTTTTTTAAATTATATATTAAATAAAAAGAAAACAGATAGAATAGAAAAAGAATAAAGCAAGCTAGTGTTAGAGGCCTTTTTTGCATTTGTTAATTGTATAATAAATAAAAAGAAAACAAATAGATAGAATACAAAAAAATTAGAAAAGCTAGTGTTAGTTTTTTGTTGTTGTTTTTTAAGAAAACAAGCGGTAAATGAATAGAGTGCAAGTCTAAAAGGGACAAGTTTTTTTTGTTTTTTTTTAAAGAATAGAATTAGAATAGAGAATGCTAGAGTTAGAGGGTCAAATAAAGATGGAAGAGATGTGTTTTTAGCCAATTCTTGAAGATGGTTAAGGACTCAGATGAAATAATTTTTGATGAAATCTGAGAGTTTTCTGACCCTGCATAGACAGCAATGGAACTACTACATTCAAGGCCCAGAAAGGTAGTAAGGACATCATTAAAATAGTCCACGTAACATCAGTGGTTCAGCCTTCATTTTTGAAGCTACGAGGATACTTTTGTGCACAAAGAAAACAAAAATAACGACTTTATTCAACAATTTCTTCTTTTCTATGTCAGTCTTTGACATGCCTTCTCAAGAGTACCACAACACATGCGAGGTGATGCTGACACAGGAGCCGGCAGTTCTGACGTATAACTCTGTTCAGAACTCATCTCTCTTAGTTCATTGTCTGTATAATCTGGTTCGAATAAGTAAGGCTGGAAGTCAAAATCTTCAGACATATTTACGAAAACTGTTTTATGTACAGCATGCATGTTTCTTCCTCTGCTTGTAAACAGGTGCAGCGCATCCGGGCTTTACATCAGAACGCCGGCTCCTGCATCAGCAGCACCACACGCGTGCGTTGTGGTACTATCATGAACGCACGTCGAAGACTGACACAGAAGAGAAGAAATTGTTGAAGTCATCATTTTTGTTTTGTTTGTGCACAAAAAGTATTTTCGTAGCTTCATAAAATTAAGGTTGAGCCACTTATGTCACATGGACTATTTTAACGATGTCTTTACTACCTTTCTGGGCCTTGAACGTAGTACCATTGCTGTCTATGCAGGGTCAGAAATCTCAGATTTCATCAAAAATATCTTAATTTGTGTTCCGTTGTTTGTGTGATCAAAGGTCTTATGGGTTGGAATGACATGAGGGTGGGTAATTAATTACAAAATTTTCATTTCTGGGTGAACTTTCCCTTTAACAGTGGGTCTACAACTTAACAAAACTAGTGAAAAGGAATAGTTTTGAATGCCATCTCTAGACTATGGCATTGCTGTAAGCATGTATTTCATAATATAGTGTTATAGATGTTGATTTTTTAGTGCCTGTGGTGTGAATAAATGGATTGTGTGCATCAATGTTTTAAAAGGCTTAATCTACTTATTTGTAAAGTTGTAGTTAAAATTTCTTTCAACTGACTTTAAAGTGTAAATGAATCTAATACGAACGTTTTTACCTTCCTTGTTGTTATTCAGCTGGTTTCCACTTGAGTGCAGTATACATCAAATAAAAATCATTGGCTCAGACTTGTAGTGGCTGTACTTATTTTTGGAATGAATGTTCAGATGAAAAAACACTGCGCTATAATGCTACTATATCACAGTGTTCATTTCATTTAAGATGACAAGCAAAAAAAAAAGTTCACTCTTTCAGTTGATGCTTTGGTCAGATCAGTAAACACACAATTTTGCTTTCTTTATTGTCCAAATAAAACACATGGCTGAAGATCGACATCCTTTTTACAGTCGACAGCAACAGTCTTGCAGGTGCAGTGTAAGGCTTAACGTCTTTTAGCGTGTCTACGGAAAAATCCAGCATTAACCAGAGTGAACAAGTATGATCCACATTGATAAAGTACAGCATACATGGCTGCGCTGAGGTGTTCCAGCTAGCACCAACATGATAACACGAATGGACATACGTAATGGTTATGCCAAGAAGTGAAATAGTTACAATGGGTTAATGGACTTAGCAATAACATGATATCAGTAAACACAGCACAAACCCAAGGATTATTCATCTTCTCTCTATTCAACAGCCCAACAAGCAAACAATGCAAAATACTATGTTCTTAGTCATTTGTACACAACAGGGCCACTGCTCTGTTTTAGAAAGAAAGAAAGAAAGAAAGAAAAGATAGCTATTGTTTTGATCAGAGTAAAAATATACATTCTCATCAATTGGTAGATGATATTAGATGATATGACCAAATGTATCATTACCTTAATTTAAATGTTAAATAAAAGAGACAGAAGATACTGTATGGATTTGTTCATATCCATCAAAATGTTCACTATCCAAACATTTGTGAGTATTATTGCACCAAATTATGTAAATGACATGAAATGGCATAATCATAATGCTGATAACTTTTCATGAATCCCTAAAAAGAGAACTATTTTGAAACATGTAAACATATGCTATATGATTTGTCCCTTCAGCTGTCACACAAGTACTTTAAAACGTGAACTCGTAATCTTTGTTAGCTTAGACATGTTTGAAATACTGTGGTATAACCATACGTTCCTATTACAGGCATATAATAAACCGGTTTGATCAGGGTTCTTTGTCCTTGAGATGAACATTCATTCAATTCTCTTTATAGGTGCACAGCCATTTTTCAGCATCAGACCCATTATTGCCATCATGACACAAATGTACTTTGAGAACATAAAAAAAATCCCACATTTTTCAGTGATATGCAGTTTTTCACTTGAAAGGTAAGCGGAAATGTCTTGAAAAGAGACCTTGATATCTGTGAACAGTTTCTTTTTTTAAACATAAAGAATGTTTCTTGCAAAGTCTGATCCCTGTTCTTGAAGGCAACATATTCTGTGCTTAAAAAAATGCCTAGATGTTATCAGAAGCTCAACCCTTCAATTATCTAACACACAAACTGTTTTCGTATATTCGCTAATGTTTAAACAGGGTGAAATGCACCTTTCAGATGCTAAATAGCCAAACGTAAGAAAGTCTTAAGGCCTTTAATGAGACAACTCACACTTTTACTTGCACCTACTACAACCTCAATACCCACAGAACTACGACCAAGTGGATTCAGTATTTGTTGTTTACGCCAGCTGCCACGAGAGATTTAAAAACACCTAGGATGGTCTGAAATGGTGTTTAGGATGTGTTTAAGCACCATTGCTGTTAATGTACCACACTGATATGTTGTTTTGCTCATTACAGATTTACCGTGGCCTCCCTGCTTTCTTTCATTCACTTGGTCAGACCCCTGCCTAACCTCCTAACCCAATAACCTGTAGTAATGTCTAATGTCACCACAGGGTGGCTCTTTTCTAGACACTATTGCATCATGTGCTTCCACAGATGACAAGAGTCAATAAGGTGTCATGTGGAGATCTAACAAACTCTTCCTCTTCACCAAATAAAGCTGGACGGAACTGACATTTCTGCACACTACCACATCTTTTATTTGGAGAAGGTAAAACGTTTCAGACTGTCGTCTCATATTCCATCACTTCCTTCGGTGTGCCTAGACAGCGGTACTGGATCCTCGGTGTGACCGGAGCAGCGGCTTCCAGCACCAAAATGGTCTTTCGCAGCCTGCGATCAATGAAGTGGGCGTCCCAGGCTGGGTACTGCTTCCTGGGAAGGTCGATGCGAATTACCGGCCCCTCTGTCCTTGGGGTGAGGCGAGGCGCGGCGGTTCG
>JAFVLL020036539.1:12500-57022 GCA_021397915.2 Tor tambroides | reverse complement strand
GTATGCATTGTTTTTTTATGCATGCTAAGAATTCAATGTTATAGTTGTATTCTGTTATAGCATAACGCACAAGAAATATTTAAATTGCTCAACGCGTCCTGAATTGTCTTATAACCAGTGCAAAAAATACGCATAATACAGCAACTTTATATTGAAATTCAAAAATATTCTAAGCATGTATGATTAACTCTGTTGACAGAGTCACTGTAAACTGTACTCACTAAGAGCAGACAGATTAACCCCCTGTAGTCTAACTGTTGCATGATGCAGGATACTTTGACTGGATGACACATCTGGGTCAGTGAAGTGCCTCTCTGTTTTTCTGCTGGACTGAACATTGACAATCGGAAGCTGCTCTGTAACCCAGCACATATTTTTTGAGTCAAGGTGTGATATTAATTTATTAGCATTCTATGTGCAATGTTTATGTCCTTTGTATTTGTCATTTATCTTGTCTTTATATGTTTAGCATTTTTTTTTTAAGTTTAACTGTGTGCAAATTTACTATTTTCTATTCTACTAGATGTCTGCACAGGTGTTTATATATAGGTCAATGATAAGTAATGTCTGATATTATAAAAAGGAGGAATATTATCTAGTTTGACACATGTGGCACGTTCTTAGATACTATATGTAATCTTTGTATCCATGCTTGAAAAACATTTATAATATTTTCCACAAAAAAACAATGACGTTATTCAATATTTTTAAAATTTTTTAAACATATAATTTTATGAATATTGAGGGGGTTATTTCCTTAGGCTTATTGTAACATAAAGTGATATTTGAAATATGTGCTATTCTACAGTCCACTTATGTATATATTCATGTAAGTTCTTATAAGTTGAAATACTACTATATTTTCTTTTATTATTTTTTTCCTCAAATCAGCTATTAGTAAACTAATCCATCATGAGTGCCCAAATGGAGGCAGATGTCCGCAGCATATCTCCTGAGATGCCGGCCATGTTTGATGGCATGAAGCTGGCTGCTGTAGCCACGGTGCTGTATGTCATAGTGCGGAGCCTCAACCTGAAGTGTCCCACGGTGGCCCCTGACATCACCTGTCAAGACACCCCTCTCAATCGCTACCTGCTCAAGTCTTGCCCCATTCTAATCAAAGAGTGAGTGCTGCTGCCTAGAAGGATTTCTTGTCATCTTATTGCAGTCTTCTCACACATTGCATCTTTCTTAGATGGCAAAGTACAATTTGCTGTAGAATGACTAGAAGAATCCAGGAGTACATTTTTAGGTAAATAAATATTTGGAGACACTTAATAACCATTACGCCACCTGCCCATGTCTCCAGGTATATCCCTCCCTTGTTATGGGGGAAGAGTGGACATCTCCAGACTGCTCTTTATGGGAAGATGGGAAGGGTAAAGTCCCCTAAACCTTGTGGGCTGCGTAAGTACCTGCCTATGCCAGATGGAGCCACTGCCACCTTTGACCTGTTTGAGCCACAAGGCGTCCACAGTACAGGAGGTGAGCCTGGGTTTTGAGCACAAAGGGGAAATCTTGATCTAAAAATATACACAGAGCTATCATATGGTTTAAAAAGACTGGAATATTACTCACAAATAATCTTTATATGCTGCATTCTTGCATTTTTAGACCTTCACAGCTTGTCATTCTCATCCACTTGTGGTGTTTATGATTAAGACTATTCCTCTGGAGAGGCAAAGGTGTTGCTCGTACTTTCTCTAGAGTTTATCCATCTCTGTCCCATCACAGATGACATCACCATGGTGATCTGTCCTGGGATCGGTAACCATAGTGAGAAGCATTATATACGGACCTTTGTGGATTATTCACAGAAACAAGGCTACAGGTGCGCCGTTCTCAACCACCTTGGAGCACTACCAAACATCGAGCTGACTTCCCCGAGGATGTTCACCTACGGTAAGCCACGCGCAGCAAGCATGCTTTTTGTTATGAAACAAGCATACTTGTGAAAAACAACCAGGCAGTTAGTTACAATTTCTTTATAATAAGATGAGTTTTTTGTAAAAAAATAAAATAAAAATTATATATATATATATATATATATATATATACTACCAGTGATCACAAAATTCAGCTTTGTAATCACAGAAATAAATTACATTTTAAAATATATTCAAATATAAAGCAGTTATTTTAAATAGTAAAAATATATCACAATATTACTGATTTTGCTGTATTACTGATTTTGGATCAAATAAGTGCAGGCTTGATGAGCAGAAGAGAACTCGTTAAAAAAAAACATTAAAAATCTTGCTGTCCAAAAACGTTTGACTGGTAGTGTATGTACGTATATGAACAATGTATAATTAAATCATATATATTCTTTAGAATTTAAAATTCTAATTTAAATAAACTTATCTTTCTATAGAAAATGTACAGCAACCACTGAATGCTAATTTCTATTATGTTTAACAATGGTTTATTATGTAACACTGTGTTAAAGGTTGTACCTGGGAGTTTTCAGCCATGGTGAGCTACATTAAACGCACATTCCCACAAACTCAGCTCATCGTGGTGGGCTTCAGTCTGGGAGGGAACATCGCCTGCAAGTACCTGGGTGAGAATCCAGCCAATCAGGAGCGAGTGCTGTGCTGCGTCAGCGTCTGCCAGGGATACAGTGTTTTGAGGTGAGAAAGTATTTTTACCTTATGCACTTAATATACAATTTTAAATATGTAATTTTGACAACTTGGTTTTCTGTTTTATTTGTTTGTCTTTAGGGCTCAGGAGACATTTCTACAGTGGGATCAGTGCAGGAGACTATACAACTTCCTCATGGCGGACAACATGAAAAAAATCATTCTATCTCACAGGTAAGTCCTTAATTATGTGAAATATCTGACTCTGATTGATCAATGATAATGGCCACTAAACTGTATGATTGACACTTGTTCCTGCCAACCAGTTTCTTTATATCCCTAATTATCCCTTGTGAAACTGAGTCAAGTAAATCTGTCCTGTAGGGCAAGTCTATTTGGTATGAGCTCTAGCAATATGGAGGCTGCCGACCTCAGCCGTCTGTATACAGCCACTTCACTCATGCAGATTGATGACAACATTATGAGGTACTTTAAAAGCTTTCATAAGACACTTCTGAGTGCATCTTATGTTCCCTTAATGATTCTTTTCAAAATGTATGTCTCTATTAGGAAGTTTCATGGACACAACTCCCTAAAGGAGTACTATGAGAAGGAAAGCTGTGTGCATTATATTCACAATGTAAGTAACATTGTTGAAAGCCAGTTATATTAAGTCATACTGTTCTTTTGAAAACCATAATCTTATATGTCTCTCATATTAGATCAGCGTTCCTCTCCTCTTGATGAACTCTTCAGATGATCCATTAGTCCACCAGTCACTGCTGACGATACCTCGCACTCTAGCAGGTATTTATATATTAGATTTTTGCTATTCTGTCTGATTCTTTCCATTTTTATCCATCTTTTGCAAGAAGAGTTGATGGATGTGTCAAGTGGCTTTTAACAAGCAAAAAAAGAAGCCATTAAACATAAAGGACCTAAAAAAAAAGGTCACGCGTCTTCGACACGTATTGCCTAATAGTGCTTTTAGGCGCCCATTAAGACTCTCGGCACCGCCGTGTTTCTAAGATCCTGCATTGGACACCTGTGCTGAATTTTTCAGTGCCATCTGATCTTTCCTCTGTGATTATTTATCAGATTACTGCCGTCAGCTTCTTCCTTCAGCCTCAGGTGAAAGATCCAACAGAGAACCCCTATTAACAAGCCTAACTGCCTCGCACTAAGGAAATACAGGACACCTAATCTTCTTGAGCTTCAACAGAACTTTAAAGTTGATGCATTTTTAAAGAGGCCACGACAGAAGCCTTGGCAGCCTTGCATATGAATTTGTATGGATTATTTAGACTTCTGAGTATATGTCTAATTGATATTTAATGCTGTTAATTAATAATAATAATAAGGTGCACTTATAATAGGATTGAGAACCGATTCTTATTCTAGTTCAGTTAAAAATAAAACAGGGCGATGTGAACTGAATACGGTTTTAAAGTACTCTGACAAAGTTTCCTGCACTACAGTAGCACCACAATCCGATTCTCAAATGAATGTCTCACGAACCGCTTTTTTTAGTGAATCAAAAGCATATTCCGCTACCAGTGTAGTCCGATTCCTGAACAAATGGCTCTCATGAATCAGTTTTTTTTTAGTAAATCAAAAGCATATTTCGCAACCAGTGTAGTCAATTCTTGAACAAATGCCTCTCACAAGCTGATTCTGTCTTAGTGAATCAAAAACATATTACGTGACCAGTGTAGATAGATTCCTGAACAAATGCCTCTTGTGAATCAGTTCTTTTTAGTGAATCAAAGACAAATTGTGAACTGTGAATCAAAATTATACTGCACAACCAGTAGTTAGTTCCTGAATAAATGCCTCTTGTGAGCTGATAGCGAATCAAAAGCATATCGCGCTACCAGTGTAGTCTGATTCCTCAGCATATGCCTCTTGTGAATCAGTGCCTTTTAGTGGATCAAAGCATATTGTGCAGTGCAACAAATGTAGTTTAATTTATAACAAATGCTTCTTGTAAATCAGTTCTTTTTAGTGAATCAAAATGATCTTGCGCAACCAATTTAGTCTGATTACTGAACGAATGCTTCTTGTGAGTCACTTCTTTTTAGTGAATCAAAGGCATAACGTGCAAAGTAGTCTGATTTCTCAACGAATGCCTCTTGTGAGTCGCTTCATTTTAGTGAATCAAAAGGATCTTACACAACCAACCACCAGTCCAATTCTCAAACAAATGCCTCTTGTGGCGCTTCTGTATTAAATCAATATTGTGCAATGAGTGTTCTCAGATTCATGAACAAATGCATATTGTCCAGTTTCTGAAAGAATGAATTTCATGAGTTAGTTCTTTTTATCGAATCAAAAACATACATAACGACCAGTGTAGTTCGACTTCTGAATGACTGAGTTCTTTGTAGTGAAAAACATACAGTGCAGCAAGTGTAGTCCAATTCCTAAAATAATGACTCTTATGAGTCGGTACTTTGTGAATCAAAAACATGCATCTACAATGAAATGGCTTCCTCTAAAAAGATTGTATGAAGACATTATAATAGCTTTCAATGTGATAAATCTGTATTGTTTCTCCACAGAAAAGAAGCAAAATGTGATCTTTGCTCTGACACTACATGGAGGTCATCTCGGCTTCTTTGAAGGCGCTGTTCTTTTTCCTCAACCTCTTTCCTGGATGGACAAAGTCATAGTCAGTTATGCCAATGCTATCTGCCAGTGGGAGAAACACAGGCCGCGGTGCCAGTAGGAAAAAATAATGCCTTGTGCAACACTAAGCATAACACTTTATGGTGTTCTTGTTTGCTCTGAGTTGAGGTTAGATGGTTTCTAAATGTCTGACTCACTAGAGTTTGCTCTGACCTTCAAGCAGGAATTTGAGAGAAAGCACATATGGTAATAAATTACATTTGCCATAAGCTGAGTCAGATGTCAATGGTGTATCGCTTCAAAGCCTGACAAACTGTGCAGAGGGATTCATAAAATGTTTTTGAAAAAGGTTATAGTGAACCTTGTGAAAAAAACATACTTGCTAAGAGGAGATGGTAAAGAGGTGAAGACTAATAATAACTGTTGTAACTAACACCAAGTTCACCAGCTATCATTTACATAGATATTTCTATACTATGATGTCAGCGTATCTCAAATAATAACTCGTCAAATCACCTTTGAAATGTGAAAATTTTAATTAGTTTAGAAATGGTTAATATTTAGTGATGAAAGTTCAATAGAATCTGAAAATGTGCACTTACATTTGCTTTTGACTAGTCTGTCAGGTTGCCTTATGTTTTATTGACACTTTATTCCATGGTACTCTTAATTGTATCTTTTTATTGCTGCTATTTTCATTAAATGTATTTAATAAATAGTTTCCTGTAGATGGAAGCACAAACAACTGAAGCAATAATCTGACAATGTCTCCCATTTATTGGCGTCTTTTAAAACAAGTTTGTGGAAATTGCCATAATGTGTACATCTTATTTTCTAGAAATAGATAGATGTAGCATTCACGTACAATGTTTGACATTCCAAAAGGTTTTATTTGTTTTCTTTTACAGGAAATACATGATAATGTAATAAAGTCGTCATTTTAAGTGTGCACTTTATTTATAATGAAAATTTATGTACTCACTTTAACTTTCTATAGAAAGTTCTCCATTAAAAACATTCTTATAATTATGTTTTAAACATTGACAGGGTTGAGTATTTTTCCTGTCTTGCTTAAGCAGAGAAACAACACAGATGTCTGGACTCTGTCGTCTGCCATCTGTTCCAGAAGAATATCTATTTTTTGGGTTAAATCTGAAAATGTGGCCCTGCCTGAGATTAGTAAGGAATGTCATGCACTCCAATAGAACGCAGTGTCACAGGAAACTAACTGAGCGTATCTGTTTCATTCCTCTTTAATGACATTGGAGCCTTTTCCAGTAAGATGGCTGTTTGGCATGGGAAAATCTCTATGCTGCTGGGTTCACTCAAAAAAACAAACACGTTCAATCATTCTGTAATGCAATACAACTAAAATAACACACGGTCGCTTTCTTGTGCGGCGACAGATAAAAAGTGCTTAGTCAAAGAGATGTGCTGCTGTGGCCTTGCCGTCGTATTTGCCACCTTTCCCATTGAATTCTGAAGGTAGGATTTCAGCATCAAACTCCTTGAAGTAGTTCTCCAGCTCATCGCCGTGGACAAACACCTTCAAAGACACAGGAAGTCAAAACCACTTTCTCATCCATCAAAAATAAAATGTTTCATCATCTTGTTTTCCACAAATTCTGTCCAACACAATTTACCCTTTCCAAAAGTTTGCTCTTCATGAGGGGTTTGACCACATTGTAGGTGGTGGTGAAGTACCAGGGCTGGTGGATAAAGTGCACTGCTTTGAAACGTGCAGGGAAAGAGTCCTGCCAAACACAAGAAAAAGCAACAAGTAAGATGTGGAAAGATGCACATTTATGTGTTATTAATAGATTTATAGACTACAAAGTTTGATATGCCAACTAACTAATCTTCAAATGATGCAAAAGCAGTCATGCTGTCATTTTGAACTTATACTGCCATTTAGTGGCGTGGTTGCAGCATTACATAAAAGCAAATAATTACTGATTTCATTGTAGTAATGCACTCTCAGCAGTTGGTCCTGATTAATTTATTTCATATTCATTTCTTTCTTTCTTTTTTTGGTATTTTGGCTTTTACTGAGACAGGACAATTTAGTCAGGAAGCGAAGAAGGAGAGAGCCTGCGACCCGGGACTCGAACTCAGGATGTCGGTAGAAACGTCGGTGTATGTCACCGCGCTGCCCACGATCTACTGGAGCTTACTTACATTCATTGCTTTGTTATAAAACTTTTTTTGTAGGTAAGTATCACTGAATGCAGCTTTAAGAACTAATACAGAGAGCTGTCTAAAAGATAAAAGCTAATGCATCACCTGCAACATGTCCACCATTTTTTTCAGCTCTGTGGGCTTGATGCCAGAAGCCTGCTGCATTGTGAAACCTTTAAAATTTTCAATGATGCAAAACCCATTGATCTGAGTTTCTTCATTTTCCAGAAGCTTCTCCAGGATCACACAATAGGCTCTGAGGATCTGGAACATACACAATGTCAATACATGTAACAGACTTTTAGTTTTTTAATGCATCCTTGCTGATTAAAAGTATTAATTTCTTCAAAAAACTGACCTTAAGCGTTTTTTGATCGATAGTGTATATTTTTTTTATTAATACAATAAAAAATGAAAACGAGAAAAGGACACCAATCAATATACAAACTTACTACCAATTCAGCCTACTATCATTGAAAAAAAATCACCTCATCAAAAGTGATCTCCTCATAATCCCAGTTCTCAATGTTGAAGAGCAGCACCACACGGCCGTATTTATCTCTGCTCGACAGGATCCCTGGGTAACCGGCCTCAATGGTGCTGCGGACAGCCTCTGGGGTTAAGTTTTCAAAGAGTTCAGGGTAATCCCGCCTGAAGCGCACATAACCTTCGGGACAATAAAAGCAATAGTAGTGTTTCAGGGCAAGCAGCATTCCGGTGGTAGCAATTGTAAAAATAAAAACCCTTTGGCAAATCTATTCACCCTTCATGAGTTCATAGGCCCTGTTAACTTCATATTTTCTGGCACGGATGAACCTCACCAGCACGGTATCGGGTTTTTCCCCAAAAGTGTCCTGAACACCTTTAGCGAGGTCGTCTCCAGAATCTGCCTTCTCTTTAATAATTCCTCTGAGTTCCTTTACAGCTGACACTCGCTTCTCATCCGTCTCATTTAGCTCATCTTTAGCCTACAACAACATCACAAGTTAAAATACTCATAAAAACACAACAATTTCTTTGTAAAGTAACAGTTTTTTAGACAGTCAGAATGTGCAGTGAAGCCTGCTAACTTGATAGGAGATGCTATTGTGTAGCAGTAACTGGATTTTTTATATTTTCTCAAAAAATATTGTGTGAAACTTGCCACAGTGATGCTAGATGGCTGCTAGGTTGTTACAAGGGTGTTTATTTTGTGTGGTCACTGGTTAAATGAGCGATAATCAAACGAGTAGCAGTGTGATATGGCTGTATATCGGCACGGCCGTATGGAAATCACAACGTGCCGATATACAGCCATATTGTACTGCTATGTGTGTGATACTGCGTTTATACAAGAGTTTGATGGCACGAGTGTGTAAATACAAAAGATGGAGTCTTTAAAAACCCTCTTTTGTGCAGAACTACTTCCTTTACTGATGACTCACTCATAAAAACATTTCTCTTGTCGCCATCTAATGACAGAACAATGTAACTAAACACCATCACGAACACACACATACCGTTTCCCATTGCTAAATACTAATTAAATATACTATTATTTATATGAATGTTATTTATTGAATAATAAAATTTAATAAACAACAACAACAGCCATCATAAAAGTTGGTAGGCAATTCAGTCAAAAGTACAAAGGCAGCGCTCTGATATATAGCACTGAAGTTACATAAAACATAACGTGATGAGATTTTGCCAAAACTATTTGCTCTGGAACAAATAATAGATTAATGAAACCAAAGACTGCCCATTAGATTTACCCAAAACAAATCATATCTCATGTTTAACCACTATAGAGACATCAGAGCCAGCGGTAAATTACAGAAGATTTGGCCGAGATGAGGCTGCTCTCGGTGGGTTCATGAGCGCTGAACGGCTGCTGATGCCCTGGAGTTCACATCTCCAAAAATGTTGAAGCAAATTTTCAATTAGACGTTATCTTTATTAACAAACCGCATATTTGAAGTCTAAACAAGTACTACCTCGCCAAAAACACTTAAAACTACATTCCATGATACAAAAACAGTATTATTTTAAAAATTATAGTGGCTTTGGGCATCTACCATGACACTCACTGTGAGAAATAACGCAAGTTCTGTTATCACTAGAATATCACACTCCTCTCAGCCAATCAAATTCAAGGACCAGAAAGAACTGTTGTATAAAATTAAACAATAGCAATGCTTAACTTAGTAAACAGTGCTAATATTGAATTAGCTATAGTTTATTCATATTTAGACAGCTAAAATGTGCTTTGTTCAGTCTAAATGTGTATATTTTATACTTTCTAAAGACTTGCTCACACCTTCTGCACCGTGTGGTCGGGTATTTGGGCACAGGGTCCGTACACCGGCCCGTGATCTTTGACTGTGAGGTGCTCCAGCTTAGCCCTAAGGGCCTGTTCCTCCTCGGACACCATCCGGAATGTTCCACTCTATAAAAAGTTATGGAGAAAGACTTATGAAAACATCCTAATCCTGAGTTTAAGCAAACACTTTAGTTTAGTAGCCCTAATCAATGGAAGCTAGTGTGGGCCAGTGCTAAGCTCACTCACATGAACTGCGTAAAGCCTAGTAAACCCGGTCTGAGATTGGGGATAAGCTGCTAATGTACGTAACTCTATCCCTAAACACTAAGATCCGCCTTGTTCTTAAAACATTTTTTCACCATATGAGTAATGGTTTGGAGGAACCTGGGTGAGATCACATGTTGGGTGACATAACAGGGTCTTAAGACTTCAGTGGGAAATACTTTGTTTCACTAATGGAAAATTCTGACAACATCATTTAGTCAGTAAGCAAATGCAACACTGAATAAGGTTTTAAAGTTTATAAAGACAAAAAAAAAGTACTTACAACAACAGCCATTGCTTCAGATGCTCAGTGCAATTTTCTGTGGAAAGAGAGATAATGATCATAAGGAAAATGCTTTGACTCCAACAAAAAAAAAAGAGCTTTTCATGACATACAGGCATAATGGTTTTTCTAAACCATGAGAAATTATACAAATTTAATGACTTGGTAAAACATTTTATCATAATAAATATACTTAGCATTTAAGTCATATTCTCATTAGCTTGATGAACCAGAGTTATCTGTCATTTTTAATTAAAAACTGGTTGTCTAAATATTAATTATATTATTAATATTAATTAAAATATTAATTAGAAACAATTGCTGAAAGCAGGGGTTTTCAAACATTTTGATGCTCAGGTCCCCAACTGATGATGATTTCCCTTACTTTTATTTTATAAAATGTTATATGCATAAACACCCAATTATATTATATTGACAAAGACAAAATTAAGCATGATATAGAAAACATGTAGTTTGAGAAATTAAATAAGTGGCTTTGTACTGTCATCAAACATTTTTTTTGTCCTTTTACCCACTATTACAGTAATAAAATACTAAAATAATAAGCCAATAAAATAAAATAAAGCTAATAAAAATAAAAAATATATTTTTTCAAATTTAAAAATATATTTAAAAAATCTTATTTTAAAGATTATTTTCTTATTTTGTAGTCAATATTCTTATTGATTAATATGGCTTCTGACCATGATTTCTGACCAGTCTTTAGAAAGCAGAAAATAAGACTTAATCTTCATTTTGCATCTCAATGTATCTTGACTTAAGGAAGTTTTGATATTTGTACTGGAAAATAACACTAAAATACTGAGCAAGTAAATTCATTTTTGCAGTGCTTGCCACATTTAATGCCTTGAATTTAAGACTTTCTGTTCCTTTTCAAGGCCTTAATTTGTGAAAAAGTGAATGAAGTGACTTCTTAAGACCTGCAGAAACCCTGGTAATAAAATGCCAAAATAATTTTAAAAATGAAACATTACCAATAAAATAAGGCCAATTAAATAACATGAATTAAAATGAAATAGAAATACTCCTAAAATACACTGTGTCCACCTGGGAGTCCAAAGTCCAATTTTAAGAGCAGATTACTGAAGAGTAATCTGAGACATTAGGTTATATAATTGGGACATTTTTTCCATTCCAGCAGGTTTGTTATGTGATAGTCTCCATTAGTCTGACATTTTGAGGTGAAAATTGCACCAGCTGCAAAAGATGAAAAGGAAAGAATCTCCCAGATTACTTTAATTCATTCTACCTCATTACAACCACCAACACTTTAAAAGAATAGAGAATTATCCATCATCATAATATTTTAAGTTTCCAAAACTTGAGCAACGTACATCCTAAATGACATAAATCCCACGCTCTATCCTAGAAAACGACACTTACCTGACACAATGCGGTGCTGCTCAAGCCACCAGAACTGAGTGAGGTGATGAACAGCAGGCTGCAATAATTTGTAGTGTGACCTGTGATGGATTAACAGCGTCATATGGATTATGCAGAGCAGATTTGATGTTAATCAGCCAGAAATATTGAGAAAAGGAGCAAGGAGAACATTGACCAATAGCCTGCAGCCAATAGCATCATGACTCTCATATTTTAATCAGGAGGAACCTTCCCTGACCCCAAACACATTGTGTGATAAAAAAAAACAAAAAACAGAGAGATTATGAGAAAGAGTGTGTCAGACATATTAGCGGTTAATAATATCAGAGGTTAAATGTGAGGTTTATCTCATCTTATCCACTGACCAATAAGATTTGACTGGACTCCAGCACCAGTGAAAAATATGTGCTGGCAACGTGAATTGTTTCTGGAAATAGACCTTGAACACAAAGCTGTGTTCAAATGCCAAGATACAGATGTAGGCATTTTCATTAGAATTACGTTATAAAATAATTATCTGACATAAAAAAATGCATCAATTTAAAACATCAAAACTTTTAGAAACTCTACATATTAATAGCTAATCAGATTTGTTTGTTTGTTTTTTTACCATAAATACTGTATATGTACAATTTTCTTTACAAACCTTGTAAAAAATAATGTAAAAATGTGAGAACAAATGTATAAACTACATATATTCACAGTTTTTGAAATTTAGAAGTAAAACAATATATTGCAAATAGTTTTGCAAAAACCAAAATACTAGTTTGTCGAAGCTTTTGTTGTATATTTCAAGAGAACATTCTCTGTAAAACTGCTTTGGAAGGATATTTATAGTTAAAATGCTATACAAGTAAATTATGAATTATGTAAGTGAATAAAAAAATCTTTTAAAATTTTTTTTGTACATTTAACAATACTCTAATAACGGCTAGATAAAAATAGTCTAACAATTATAAAAAACTAAATATTTAAATATAATAAAAATGTATTAGTTTAGGCTATACACATATCACAAAAATCTCAAGACAGTACTCAAAATTCAGTTTTAGTTGTAAGCAGCCAGTGGTTTGGAGCCAGAATTATCGAATTCCACCCTCAAACGTCACTGCAATGTTTCCCACTGACACATTGATCGGTGGGGTGGCCATAATCCCGTAAAGCAGGATTTAGCCTTTGAATGTGAGGGTCTGTATTACCAAAGCAGTGATTGCAGCACAATGGTCATCTCTGTGCTACCAGAGCTGCTCAGCATTAATTTTACGTCTATTGGGTAAAGGCATAGTTGTCAGACAATAAATATGATGATTCATTATTATGCAGGTACATTGTTTCAGCCAAGCCAGAATCTTTAGATCAATAAACATTTACATGACAACTTATAAGACAAAGCATTACATCACAGTTTCAATCCAACCTTGGTCATGTGCTGCTACGTTAGAGCTTGCATCACACTGTAGTCTTTACACACCTATTTAAAACCAAAATACTAGATTCAAAGTTTTGAAATGTACATCTTGACAATATAACCATTGTATGAGCAAAGAAAAGAGTGAAAGCAGTTTCACAAAGGCCACTAGGGTCCAGAGAGGCGTAACATGGGTTGGACCAAAATGTAGGCCTATTAACTGATAATTGAGGTGATGTAGTTTCGGCTATTCTTTCTTCTGTTAAGCAAAACAGAAGATATTTTTGAAGAATGTTGGTAACCAAATAGTTGACGGTAGCCATTGAGTTCCAGTATGGTGGGCGATAAACCAGCAGACATTTTTGGACTATCGTCTCTATCACGGTTACACGCTCATGTGACGTTGCTGTGCTACATGGTCATGAAAACATATCGTTTGCACACATTTTAAGCATTGCTGTTTAAAAATAATTGATTTCAAGCCATTGAAATGCAATCATTAGTGAAAGAGAACTTATTTCGCTTTATGCACATGCATGTGAACAGAGCGCGAGAGTATTTATCAGTTATTTTTGCCTCTTTATAAGCCTTAAACAATTAAATACACACACTTGTGTGTTAAAATGCCTGTCTATGCAAGTATCCTTATAAACAGTAATTTAGGACTGAAAGCAAACAGCGCCGAAAGAAAACGTGTAAACATATATTGGATCCGGGCAGCTCTTAAAGTTACAGCAATCTAACAACAAAAGAGGGAAAATGTCTCACTGCTCTCGACTAAATCACATTTGTAACGTTAAAAAGTAGAAATATGTATTTAATTTACACAGTGAAGAAAATGCAGTGTTTACATTTTATGAATTTATACTTATATTAAATGTATGTCACATTTCTTATTCATTTGTTCTACTGTAGTTTTTTTGTCCTATTGCTTGTAAATAGTTTCCTATTCTTATGCAATCGCTGACTGTTTACTTGTCTTCAATAGGCTTGAGGGGTTTTTTTAAGCTAATAAAAGCTAATGTTAGTTTTTTGTGATACTGACTCTGGTAACAAGAATTATGAAATATCTATGCATCAAAATTTTGAGCTCATAAAGACCATAAAGCAAAAATAACTAAATCGTGATATATATCACCACCATGACATAAAAATACTCATATCGTGATAAAAGATTTTGGTCATATCACCCATCCCATTCCATAATATGGGGAAAAATACTATAGAAGTCAATGACGTCAACTGTTTGGTTAGCAACATTTTTTCAAATATCTTTTGTTCAACATAAGATATTCATACAGGTTTGGAACAACATGAGGGTGAATAAATTTAATTTTTTTTTTATTTAAATTATGTGAAATATCCCTTTAAGGTGCAGTCAAATTTACTATTGTTCAGTGAATTTTTTTCAGTTAAATCAAGTCATTTCAACAGTATCAGTATTGTATTCAAATTTGTCAAATTTTTTTTTTTTTTGCAGAAATGTCACTACCTGCCTTGAAAGAAATGCTATAAATTGAGTTTGAGATTATTTTTTTTTCCATAATCTTTATTTAAACACTTTGTATTTAAAGTTTTCACATGAAAGTACTTTTTGGATGAACAGCATTGTCAGTATGACAATGTATGAGTGGTTAGTGCTAACTAGCAGCATAATGTCATTAACATTACACATTAATAACACTCATCATACAAATGAAAACTCACAATGGAGTTATTCCCTAAAATACAGTTTGTGTAAATTTAGAAACCTGTTATTAACTTCAATATTTAAAATACCTTAAACATTATAAATTTCTAGAGTCAAAGTTTAAGTTATTTAAATAAACTTTTCAAGTGCAAGTTACAACATTACCATGCATTTCCTTATTGACTGTTAACATGTTTAGAAAAGTCTGAGGTTTAAATAACATTAACCAACAAAGACGGTTCCTAGCATTGAGGTTGGCATCATTATCCTAACTCTTGGTCTTAGGAGCTGCAGTCCATTACGCTTTCTGGCCAGTATTGGTCCTGCATGTAGTGCTCAAGGTTGTTGTTGGGGTTTGAGGTATGGTCGGTGTTCGAATCCTGGGACAGGATGTCCTTTTCCCACTGGTCCTCTACCAGCTTGTATAGGTCCATGGCAGCACAAGCGTCCTCTACAGAGCAGTGACCCATTCTTCCAGACTAAAAGAAATATCCAGTATGTAAACATCAAGCAGCAAGTAAAGAGAAAACATTTACATCAAGTTTGATGTTCCAACTTTATCTCATGAAAAAACCTAGTCTTACCTGTATGGTCCTGTTGAGAAGATTCCGAGACAGTTTCTTCAAAGAGACACCGCATCTAGTGGAGGCGTTATACAACTCTCGCAGCAATCTACAGGAACAGGTATCCCTAATCATTTGTGGTGGGACGGAGATGTCAAGAACCTGGAAATCATTAAATAAGGCATGGCCCACAATAATCTTCCCTGTGAGGATGTTGACAATCTAAAAAAAAGACAAAAAGCACAGTGTTATTTCAGCAATATTCCATGAAATACAGTAGTCATTTATAAGCAGAGGTTTTAACAGTAATTTATGGTCTTCAACTATAAAATTGTTAAAAAGGTAACATACATAAAAATACAAATTATCTAAATCAAACATTGAGTATAATATAGATAGAAAAAGGATAGTACAGAAAAAGGATAATAGTAAGAAATAATGCAAATTCGTTTAAATTTATTTTAAAAACGATCATTTATCATAAAACTATCATTAAAAGCTATCATTTGTTACTGTAAATTATATAAAAATAAACAGAAATTGAAAAATATATTTTAAAAAGTAGAATGTACCATACTTAAAAATAATTCTATTTTTTATTTTTTTTTCTATTATGTGTTAATCATTTAATTTATATTAATCAATATTCACAAAAATTTCAGCTTAAATAATATTAAATAAATAGCCTATATTTTTGGTAAAAAAAAAAAAAAAAAGAATAAAATGTATTTAAAAATAAATAATTTTGACTGGAGAGTAAAAATATTGGCAGGGCAAGTAAACAGCTGAACTACTGGCTTTGCTGTACTGGCAGGGGAAAAATTCCTTATTGTTCAAAACTACTACACAATATCAAATTAAGGAAGAGCATATACAGTGCCCTCCACTAATATTGGCACCCTTGATGACGATGAGCAAAGGCGGCTGTGAAAATAAATCTGCATTGTTTATCCTTTTGATCTTTCACTCAAATTCACAAAATTCTAACCTATCATTTATGTAAAACAATTGAAAGTGGGGAGAAAATTTTATGATGAAATAAATGTTTTTCTCCAATGAATGTTGGCCACAATTATTGGCACCCCTAGAAATTCTTATAAGTAAAATATTAAAAAAGTATATTCCCATTCATATTCACATTTTTAGCACACCAGGGTGACTAGAAGCATGAAATTGTCCAGCCATGATATCCTGTTCCACAGGATTATAAACATGACAAATACAAAGGCCAAATTCCCTTAATCATCCATCACAAGGAGTAAAACCTAAGAATATAGTTCTGATGTGCAGAACAAGATTGTTGAGCATCACAAAATAGAAAGTGGCTGTAAGAAAAGAGTTAAAGCATTGAAAATCCCCATTTCCACTGTCAGGGCAATAATTAAGAGGTTCCAATCAACTAAAGATGTTAAAAATCTGCCTGGAAGAAGACATGTCTATATCGTCCTAATGCACGGTGAGGAGGAGAGTTTGAGTGGCTAAAGACTCTCCAAGCATCACAGCTGGAGAATTGTAGAGATTAGTTGAGTCTTGGGGTCAGAAACCTTTATAAAAAAAAATAAATAAAAAAATAATAATAATAATAATTCATCAAACAGCCCCTACATCACCACATGTTGTTCGGGAGGGTTTCCAAGGAAAATTCTCCTAGCTCATCCAAAAACAAACTCCAGCATATTCAGTTATCAGACACGACTGGAACTTCAAATGGGACTGGCTTCTATGGTCAGATGAAACTGAAAAAAGAGCTTTTTGGCAGCAAACCCACCAGATGAGTGTAGTACAAACAGGGATAAAAAAGTACCCCATGTCCACGGTTAAATATACTGCTGGATCTTTAATGTCGTGGGCCTGTTTTTCTGCCAGAGGTCCTGAACATCTTGTGCATATGCATCATGGATTCTATCAAATACCAACAGATAAAAAAAAACAAACAAAACCTGACTGCCTCTGTTAGAAATCTTATAATAGGCCGTGTTTGGATCTTCCACCAGGACAACAATCCAAAACAAACACAAAAATGTGTCACTGAGCACAAAATGAATCTTTTACCATGGCTGTCCCTGTCCTCTGACCTGAACACTACAGAAAATGAGTGAGGTGAACTAAAGAGAAGATGTTTTAACATGGAGCTGTGAATCTGAAGGATCTGGAGAGATTCTGTATGAAGAAAATGGTCTCTGATCTCTTATCAGGTGTTTTCCAAACTCTACAGGCATTATAGGAGAAAACTCAGAGCTGTTACACTGGGAAAAGGACGATGCAATGATTGGGTGCCAATAATTGTGGCCAACATGAACTAGAGAAAGCATTTATTTCACAATGGGATTTCTCCCCCACTTTCAATTGTTTTACTTCAATGATAGGTTGGAATTTTGTGAATTTTTTGTATGAAAGATCAAAAGGATAAACAATGCAGATTTATTTTCACAGCTGCCTTTGCTCATATTTACCAATATTAGTGGAGGGCACTGTAAACCCACTTGAACAGAAACCTATATTTAGTGAGCGCAGTTATATATAGTGCCTCCTCACCTCATTCTGAGCATCCTCAAAAGCCACTGCCTGTTGTAAATGATCTTTCCTAATGCCACTCCATCTTGTGCGGTAGTTTGTGACTGGATGCCGGGGTAAAATATATTTATCATACACAACACTACCATAATAATTTACTATACTACAGCGTGCCACTTCACTACACTTGCCCCCAGGTCCAGTGCCGACCATTTCACAGTCCATAGCAACAAGCTTAGAGTGGTCTATTCCCACACATGGCGAACTCCTGCCACTAGTGGGAGGACTGGATTCAGACGAAAAGCCACTGTCCACCTCCCAGCTGTCACTGAGAGGTAATGCAGACTCAGCTTCAGCAGTCAGTGCATGAGGAGTTATTCTGGGCCTTTTGAATTGCACATGATTTGACTGTTCAGATACAGAATACAAAACTTCTCTGTGTTTAACACACTCCGTCTTGTTTTCCAAAAGCACTTCTGACTTTCTTTTCTTTCCTCTTTTTTGTTCAATTGACACTGCATGGAATTCAGTTGTGGATTTTTTCAGTTTATTCTTTTTCCTTTGTCTTTTAACTTGATGAGAAATGGTGCTTGTTTCTTTGTTGGTGGCTGACAAGGCATTTCGGTCCACACCATTACTGGTGGAGTATCTCCAAGGTGAATCAGACATTATGTCACCACGTAGCTTTACATCTGTCAAAAAAGAAGATACATTTGTCAATCAAAGTTACAGTATCTGTGTCCTTATAGAGATAAATGACAAATAATACCCAAGGTACAATGTGAAAAAAATAAGACAGCTTGTAAGTCACTAAATTAAGATACATGAACAACATTAACTCTATACTTGACTACATAATCCATCTAAAAAAGGAAATAGTCTGAAAGTGTCAATTATTTACAGCTCTTTTATATTTAAGTTGTGATCGTGACCATTCAGTACAGTCACTTAGCACTGGCTAGCTAACTTAACCATTCAGCAAAGAAACAATAACGTTGTCTGTCGCATTTTACATTTAATGACAATACAAACCCTAAATAACATTTCATTGGAAAACATTCCAGCAAAAAGGCTTATTAGCGTTGTAATACTTAAATAATTTTACATATTAGCACATACCTCTGCGTACACGTGGATCCGGTGAGAAGCAGGGCTACGAGAACATGCCGAGACAAGACCCAAATCCCGCGATTTGATAGGCCGGTCCGTTTTTACAGCATTGCACTCTGATTGGTCAAAACAAATGCCAATGCAGAGCTCCTCCCCCAGGGGTCCTTCGTTGAAAATATTGAGGTACAGTACTGTTGTTTTGTTGCTGTGTAAATCAATGTGTGTGACAGCTAGAAAGATACTAAGTTCAGGCACATAAGCAATAGACTTACAGACTAGATACAAAATTCATCAAAAAGGTGATGTTTTTTTATTTCACTATATTAATTCGATTTTGTAATGAATTTGAACATATAGAACTCTGTTTTAAGTGCTTGTAGCCTAATTGTGTCTGGCATTGTATTAATTAATAAATTAATTAATTTAAATCAGTTTGATCATGATGATCTGCATGTTGTAATTTGTAAATCTGAATCATCTGTAACATTGTGCTTGTTTATCTCTTTGATTCCCAGATGCACATCAGAACTTTTCTTGACCAACAGGAAATCAAGGTATTTTTTCACTTTGAGGTCCTTGATGACAACAATAAATATTATTAACTGGAAAGATCATCCAAAAATGAAAATTCTGTGATATATTCACTATAAAACCTGTATGACTTTCTTTCTACCAAGGGATTCAAAATGAAAAATTATAAATAAAATATTGATTGATCTTCTTATGTTGCCATTCGAATAGCCCTGCTCATGATCACAGCAAGAACTCCACATAGATACAGTGTATTCTCAGTCTTCAAAGTTTATTGGAGATAGACACATTTATATACTGTGGTTCTCACATGATGTTATACATTTCAAGGAAATATTACCTTTTTTATTTAAAAGAGAAAGCAAAAGGTCACACAACATATGGACAACTTAGTTCCTGAGCAAAGCAGATTGTAAATAACAGTATACAGTTCACTTAGTGGTCATCTAAAGCCCTTTTATTTTCAGGATCTGGAGCTTATTAGCTTTAAGAAACATGAAATTATCATGAACTATTCTTCAAAAGCTGCAGAAAGAAAGTCATACAGGTTGGATGGAGCGTCATGAGAGTGCCTGCATATTATCATGCAAAACAAGTGGCTGTCATGTCCCCACTAGATGGCCTTGTCCTTCTACAAACCACAGCTGTTCACTTACACTGATTGGATGGACATGGGCCAACCTCCCGAAATCACTACTAATCCTCTTAGTGACAACAAAACTCTTACTCGCCCAATCCGCTGCGTCTCTCTCCAGTGTGCCCACCCTTTTCTCCTCTCTCCATCTCCCCTCCCCACGCTTATGAACCCACTGTGTGGAGAGATTGTAATCCAAGTGGATTACACTGTAAATTGGGTGATGGAGGATTGGATGCTCTGGAAGTGAATCTCAGCTGCAGCAGTGTGCTTGCCATTTGCTTGATTTATATATTATAACTGGGATTATTTCATGCCAAGAACCATGGAACTTTGGAGAACATCTTTCAGGTGTGATGTTTTGTGGATGATGTGATGGAGAGCATATATTGATATCATGTTCACTTGAGTTCAACACGAAGAAAGAAGGACCTAATGATAACATTAAGTGGATTACTTGGATTATTGGTATCATCCAGAATATGAGAAGCGTTGATTACTCCATGCAGCTCAATGAGAGTTTGAGAAGTTTCTGGAACATCTGAGCATGACTAGGAGTTCGCTGACGTGGATCATCAGGCCCTCCAAGAACTTTTGGATGTGCAAGTTCAGTTGATGAGGAGCTCGGAAGGGTCGTAAGAGACGTTTGAAACCATTTAGGCCAGCATGAATGGAAGTGAGTGGAATGGACGTTGGATTTTCGTCATCCTACTGGAGTAGTGGATTCTCAGGACCTTCTTCTCGTGACAGATGTGGCTCTTAAGGATAGATGTCAGCATCATGTATAACATCAGAGGGTCTTCTTGGGTCACATTTTTCATGGTCTACACAGGCTGGCTGTGTATCTTTACACATGCTCAAATGAAGATTCCACCAGAAACGTAAGATTCACCTTCATTTCAGTTGTTTAGCACCTTCATTTTCAGGTACCACTGGTTTGATTTCCTCTGGTGATGTTTTTTGTTTCCTATGTGTTACTGTTCTGTTTTATTCAGCCAATGGTTTTGGTGGATGCTTGTAAGACCAGACAGACTATTTCAGGGTCTAATTTGTACTGTGGCGACTTCAGTTCCGTGCATATTAGAAATTCAAATGAGACAGGAAGAGAAATTGCTCTGAGAGTTGTGTGATCATTTTTAGTAATTCCCTGATTCCCTGAGTTTGTTGAGGTGTAAAATTCAGTTCTCACGAGGCTTGGAAGTCATTCAGTGCAATAGCAGATGGCAGGCACTTCTCGACATACGTAAGCAGCAGTGAAAAAATATTTTAAGGTGGAAACGGAAAGATAATTTGATGATATATCATAATTCTTTCATAAATTACTAATATAAAAAATAAAAATATTAATATTATAAAAAATAAAAATATTATTTATATAATTATTATATAACTATAAATATATACAAAATAATTAAATAATCGATAATAAAATATTTGAAAAAAATTCTAATGCTTTTTTTTAAAGGGATAATTCACCCAAAATTGAAAATTCTGTCATCATTTACTCACCTTAATTTTGTTTCAAACCTGACTTTCCGTCTTCTGTGGAACACAAAATAAGATATTTTAAAATATGTTGGCAACCAAACCATTGTGGTGACCACTGACTTCCACTGAATGGAAGATGAATTGAATTGAATTTGGGTATTCCTTTAATGTTATCACAATTCTGACTGGCCCTACAAAAACAAACCAGCTGATACCATGTCAGATTTGTTTCATGAACTTCTTTGGTTAATTTTTCCAGACATTGTCATCTAGCAGGTTAATGTTCTAGCTTGAAGTGGTACTGCTTGAGCAGATACACTCATACCATTAATAATGCCTTCTGGATACCAGCCAGAGACACAAGCTAGTTCACAGATGGTCATACAGGCCAGGTTCTGTGCACACAGGAATATCACAGGATTTGAACCCTTCCAAGAGTGCCACTAACATTATTCTCATGCATTATAATTTGACTTTTATTACGTGTACTAGACCCTGCTGAGCATGTAAGGCCAAGCATATTTCATAGCTATGGGAGCGCATCTGTGTTTTAGGGATTTATTGCTAAAAACAGTTTTATCTTGGGCTTAATCCCTATATTTATTTTTAGATTTTTAGCTTTATATAACTACAACAATTCAAGGACAAATTGTTCTCTTGTAGCACCAGTCCATTTTAAAAACTCACCAAGGCTGCATTTAATTAAAAATACAGTATAAAGCAGTAATATTGTGAAATATTATTACAATTGGAAATAACTTTTCTATTTCAGTATATTTTAAAATGTAATTTATTTTTGTGATAATAAAGCAAAAATCATTCTAATATGCTGATTTGCTGCTCAAGAAACATTTCTTATTCATAATTTTTAAATAATTTTTGGAAGAAAAATGTGTTACTTTTTTCAGGATTATTTGATGAATAGAAAATTCTAAAGAACAGCATTTAAAATATAAATCTTTTAAAACATTATAAATGTTTTTACTGTTATTTTTTTTTAATCAATTTAATGTGTCCTTGCTGAATAAAAGTATTATTATTATTATTATTATTTTTAAATCTTACTGATCCCAAACCTAAATATATTATACAGCACAACATTACAGTATATTTTTATTCTTAAATTTTGCTTATATGGGGAAAAATATCTCTCTGCTTCATTGTCTGTTGATTTGTTGTTGACTTCCCAAGGATTTCCCTTGCTGTAATAGTATCAGAGTCCTCAACATTGCCAAACTATTAACATAATTCCTCAGCCTCCCTGATGATCCCAGACTCCTTCAGGTCAACTGAGGTGCTTCAACATAAGACTGATGACAGACTCAGTTCAGCCTTAAGACAGACTGACCTAGAGCTCACCTCTTATTACGACAAAGTGCTGACAAGACTCTTTATATTTGTTATTTTGTGCATTGTAGATCAAGAATGACAGGGATGTTTCATTATATACTTTATATCATTTCCAGTGACCTCATATGTACTTTTTTGATTGTTTGTGTTTAGATTGGCTTTCGTTTGTCTGCATTCACTGTCAGTGGTCAGAGATCAATAGATTACTTGGAATCCTATGAAGAGATTATAGGCCACCTGCAAACTAAGACAACTATATTTATAGACTGGCAGCTAGGGTGTTTATTTAAAGTAAATGTAAACATTTTTAAAGTAATTTATTGAGTTTATCAGGGTAATTTCAAACATTCAAATAAAATATTTGCTGTGTACGCTAATTTGAATAACTCTTGATAAACGTCACACAGTTGGTGCTGACTGACCTTTTTTTGTAATTCTAGGGTTCAAAAATGGGCCATCACCATTTCAGAGCAAATCAATGCAATTGCATCAAAATACTCAGGCGCTGCACTATTACAAAAGGTAAATATCAATAAAAAAAAATGTACATTTTCCTAGTCGTTTTTAGTTATGATGACTGTTTTTGGATGCTTTATATCATTTAGGAATACTGTTTACTTATATTACTAATAAAATTATTCCAGAAAAGCAAAATGCTAAAACTGTTCTCTCTGTATGTCTAGAAACTCAAAGATGTTGAGCCCGTCATTAGAATAGAGGATGTAGATGGACCACGATTAGTGCTGGAATTTGCAGATGAAATCGAAAGAATGCTTGGCAGCAAGATGAAATCTGTGAAGGTCAGTCTAAAGTGCTCATTTTTATATTGTCTAGTCCTTATTTTTAGACTGATGTTATTTTATGAGGAGCTTTGGTTTTAACTTATAAAATGAGTTCTCTTTGTCCTCAGAGGCTCGCAGACACAGCTGAGGATGCTGACCTCTATCATGAGTATAATTCATCTTTACAGGTAACAAATTTGGGATTTGGTATTTAAACCTGTTTGTAAACAAATCTGCAAAAAATGTCATGTATTCAATTCAAATATCATTTAAACAAATAGTTCATAAAAATAATATTACATATATTTATATAATAAATATATTAAATATTAAATGATGCCATTTAAAAGCAAATGTTGTCTATTTATGCTATTTTTTTTTTTTGTCAGTTTGACTACTTTAATGCATTATTGGTGAATTCTATGGATGAAGAGGGAAACTTCATTGAACTTGGAGGTGAATTTCCATTGGAAGAGAATGAACATTTCAACAAGCTTTCAGTCAACACTTTAATGAGCGACATCCAAGTTCCCACTAATGTCTACAACAAAGGTAAGGTAGCAATAATGAGAATCACCATGGGCTTTGTATCTGATTTAAACAAAATCCAACAAATCCAAACAAATCCAAAGTTCTGTCATAAAACTCTAGATGGTGCAGTCTGATAGCTTCTAGCTCAATCTGACATAATGACATCGGTATTTACAAGGCGGAGTGTGCTTCGGAAACCCTCCACCTTCCCCAGCTCCACCTGTATAGATCTCCTACAGGGTGATTTAATGTATGTTATATATAGGGGTTTTTGGATATATGTTATATGTGCAGCAGCAATATTTTTTACATGCTTACAGCAGCATGTCTGTGGATGTATTTGCAGTAGCAAGTCTCAGTACTCGCTCTGCAACAGGAGCAGCAGCGAAGCAGATCTATTCCGTCAAGACCAAACACATTAACAATGTCATGTACATTACCATGCTAAACTCTCCGAGAGTTGTCATGACAGAACTCAAATTACAGGATCAGTCTATATAAGTCAGTCTATATTATAAAACTTAAAACACTTGATGGCGACTACTTCTTATTTGAGTGCTTTACATGAGGGTTGCATTTTCACAATACAACATTTAAACTTTAAAAAATAAATAATATCAAACATCTTCATTTGCAGATCCAGACATTCTTAATGGAGTGTACATGTCAGAAGCCTTGAACGATGTCTTCATCAGTAACTTCCAGAAGGATCCCACGCTCACTTGGCAATATTTTGGCAGCTCAGCTGGCTTCTTCAGACTCTATCCAGGTTTGATTAAATCTGTTTCATGAACATTTTTTAGTATTGCTCAGTCCTACAACTTTAAAGAGAAAAACTGGACTGTATGTTCTTAAATCTGAATTCTCAATGTAAAAGATATTTAGTTTTGCTTATCTTTGTACGTTTCAGGAATTAAATGGACTCCTGATTCTAACGGCGTAGTTTCTTTCGACTGCAGAAACAGAAATTGGTGAGACAAAGTAAAGCATTTGACCTAAAACCCTAATAGCTTTTGTTATCCTGCGTGGCTAAGTGCTTGGCAATGTAGTGAAGTTGATTCAGTCATATGAAATAAAATTTATGCCAGTTGACTTGGATTCAGCAAGGTCTTTTCCTGACACAGTGTGCAGTGCAGGATTATCTGTGTGGATGCCACCCAAATGTCTGCTTGTGGCTATGGTAGCACAGCCAGTTAGGCCCTGATCCCACCAAAAGACTTTAATCTCATTCTTAAGTGGTTAGCAGCTCAACGGCCAGGTTAGTAGGACTGACACAGGCTCCATATGTGACTGTTTATACAGAAGCAAGTGAATGCAATGAATCTGAATAAACACACCTGTAAGAAACACTGTCCGTTTGAAGCAAGAGGATTGGATTTACATCACTGTTGTTACGTTTTTTACTTTCTTGACTGTCTAGCCCTAAAGAAAATTATGTTTCCATGTTTTAGACTTTCGGCCATACTTGATAAATAGGCTACAGTACAATTGAATATTTATGTGTTTGCATTGAAATGCTTAAAATTGTGATTTGATTTTAAAAAATATGATAAACCATCATTTCAAGCATGCTATTTTTTACCAGAGAGATGTTTAATGTCATACCAAAAAAAGTTTATATGTAAAAAATGTACTGTTTTAAAAATGTAAAAATAGACTGTTTTAGTTAAACAAAAAATGTTATAATAATAAAACTAATAAGAAATAGGCATATTATATATCTATATATCTATGGTATCTCCATGTTGTTTCACTAAATGAACACAAGATTAAAATTATATTTAATGTAGAATTAATTAATTAATTAAATTAATTATTTTTAAATTATTTTGTTTTTAGAAATATTTTATTAATATTTTTACAAAATCAAAATTTTATACAAAAGGATTATTATGTAGAAACATTTTCTTATATATTTTTACTGAAATATTTTAACATTTTACGGACCTCTATTAACCTTCTTAAGTGATTATTTAAACTCTCTGATCAATGAATCAGCGTTTTGAATCAGTGAAATGTACTGATTCACGGAATTGATTCAAACTTATTCATACACATTTTTGTACAGATTTTTAAATTACAGAACACTTCTGTACCTTAACACTCTCATGCAATACTCATGTTAACTGTAGTCATCATAATCAAATAGAAAAACACATTAAAATCATTGCAGTGTCCACAGTGTTGCTTAATTTTATATGTATTGGCAGAAAGGTCATCACAAATATATTGTGAATGTTTGACATAATACCCAGTCCTAGACCCAAATTGGTAACTCCTATAATAACTTATCATTCAGTATTATTATAAAGCCTTTAGCTTAGCCCTCCATACCCTGATCTAGAGGTGTCCTGGGTCATCTTCTAAGAAATCCTCTCTCTCTGTCACAGGTATATCCAGGCTGCCACCTCTCCTAAGGACATCGTGATTGTAGTTGATGTCAGCGGCAGCATGAAGGGTCTTAAAATGACCATTGCCAAACACACTATCAACACTATCCTGGACACGCTCGGGGAAAACGACTTTGTCAATGTTATTGCAGTAAGGGCGCACTTTGTTTTCCATTCAGCATCACTTTATGGTTTGATCAGCATTGTAAAATATGTTTTTGCACCTCCTTTCCTTAGTACACTGATTATGTCCGCTACGTAGAGCCCTGTTTTAAGGGAACGTTGGTGCAGGCAGACTTGGACAACCGCGAGGTAAGTCGATTATCCACTTCACTTGAGCCTGAGGAACTAAGCCAATGACTCCAATCGGCACTGCAGGATACCGGCTCTCTACCATTCCCTCATATGCACTCACGTACGCCTCGTACACGGTTTTACACATTAACACACATTTTTCTTTTCGTGTTTCTTTTTTCATTTTTTACATTTACATAAAGATTTTATTTATTATCTTTATTATTTATTTTAGTGTTTTTTTTTACATGTCTCTGAATTATTCAATTATTATTTATGTCTTTTTAGGAAATACTGACACAAACTTCGCTTTTTTCAGCAATGCTAGGCTGTAGCTGTGACACTAGGCAGGGACGTTAGGCCCATCCACATTCTGCTTTAGCTTTTAGTCATGTGATGGACTAGCGGCTGAGTGATTTGATCTAATGTGCAGCTCTTTTGCTTGTAATGTATCAGAGAGCAAGTAGGGACGCACTCTAATCTCTGGAATTACCGTCGGTTACAGAATTATAGAGCGATCGGATAGTGAAATGACTGAAGGCAGCACGTTTCATCTTCCAGATCACTCTCATAATACTGTTTTTAGACAGTTTTATACATGATGCAAATGCAGTAGGCCACATATTTAGATTGCATTCATAATGACATGAATTAAATAATTAAGTAATTTTAATTGAATAATTACATGATAAGCTGAATAATTCCCCAAATCAATCACAATTATTCACACATATCAATATTTGCTAAGAAAAGAATCCAAATGAAGATAATTCAAAGATTTTAAATTCCTGAGTAATCATCAAATTCCTCAGTAAACTTCTACTATTATACATCTCTAAGTATCTTCAAAATAAGGATGGTGCAGAACATATAGGACACTTGGACAGGTCTGCGCAGCCACAGACTGGTACTTAATACAGGGTGATGGGTCAGCAGAGCTTGTAATGATATTTCAGGTCTGAGTCACTCAGCATCTGCTCAATGTGCTGACACAGATCCTCTAAGAAACACTCTGAAAGACAGCATCACCATGACATCTCTGTCCTACCTGCTCAGATGGCCAACTTGATCCTGAATTTTGTCCCATTTTTGTTCATTGTGTAATTGTACTTTTTTAAAAAAAGACACGAAAAGATTGTTTTAATGAGGTATTTCAAGCAATAAAATTAGCTAAATAATTAAATTAAGAAATAAAATATAATAAATAATAATATTTTTATCTTTTAAATTTTTATTTTTCTGTATAATTTTATTTTTTATTATTTTCTATTTTTTTCTTCTGTTTTATACCACTGATGTCAGTGTTATTTTAGTATCATTTATATACCATTATAGTATTTATTAATATATTAAAGTAGCTTTTATTTTTTATTTTATTTACATTTTTTTATCTAACATTTATTTTTCAGCTTCATTTCAAGTAAAGAACAACACTTGTCTAGGAAAAACTAATGACATATTAAAGAGATGTTTTTGGGGATTTTCCTTTTCCATGTGAAGTAAAATCTTCATCTTTTTCCATTTTATTGATATATTTTCATTTTTTCCCACATCCCATCTCTCTTTTCAGCATTTCAAGCTGCTTGTTGAAGAACTCCATGTGAAGGGAGAGGCTAAAGTAAAAAAAGCCATGAAGGAGTCGTTCCGCATCCTCGCTGACGTCAGTATCATTCACACAAATATACAAAACTCTGCATACGATGCCAACCCTCTGCATGTCCTCCATGTTTCTCTTCCTGTCCCCTAGGCCAGAGCAAATGGTCAGGGCAGCCTATGTAACCAAGCAATTATGCTGATCACAGACGGAGCCATGGAAGATTTCCAATCAGTGTTTGAAGAGTTCAACTGGCCTGACAAGAAGGTAACACACAATCTGCTCGCTCCACAGGGAATGGAGGGCATAACGTATGACGTGCTATAAAATCTGCATACCGCTCTGTTAAATTGTTGGAGAACCTTCTAGAAAAATGTCTTGTTCATTGCACAGTTTTTCTTCATGAACAGATTATAAGACAATTTGACTTGACTGAACATGAATGTATGGATATATTATAGTTCAGTAACAAAATGCAATGGTTTCAGGTACGAGTTTTCACTTACCTTATTGGCAGAGATATGACCTTCTCGGAAAACGTCAAATGGATTGCCTGCAACAATAAGGGTATGTAGTGAGCTAATATTAAAATGTCTTCATTTACTCTCCCACATGTGCTACCAAACCTGTATTTCTTTCTTGCTTCTGTAGAGCAAATTATTGAACCATTCAAGCCTCAGGAAATGACACAAAGGCATCATAAAAGTATTATTTTCCATATGACTCGCGCTGTATTTCATATCTTCTGAAAACATATAATAGTTTTTGTGAGGAACAGAAATTTAAGTCGTCAGTCTTCCCTCCAGTGAGCTTTTAACCGCTACAACTGGATCACCAAAACACTGAGGTGAACTTGAGAAATAGATCAGTTTGATTCAGTAGGCTGTGTTGTTATTGAATCGTCCAGTTAATGAATGATTCATTAATTGAATCTTTAAAGCACCATTCAGATCAGATAATTTTGGTGTTGTGAACCAGATCAATTTGTTCACTGAAAAACATGATTCGTTCAGATTAATTCCTGATTTGTTCTCTAAGGGAAAGATTTTCAGTGAGTAATGGGTTAAATTGTGGTTCGTTGTCTCACGCAAAGCTATCTTACGACTTTAGGAGACTTGGAATATAGTAAATAAAGTCATATGGATTACTTTTATGTGCTTTTTGAAAGCTTGAAAGCTCCAGTTCATTGAGCTCTTCAGTTTGCTAATGGCATATTTTTTACAAACCTCATACCCGTATTTGATATTTACAGGTTATTATACTCACATCTCTACACTGGCTGATGTACAGGAGAACGTCATGGAGTATCTTCATGTTCTGAGTCGACCAATGGTCATCAACCATGACCATGACATAATCTGGACCGAGGCGTATATGGACAGTGTGGTGAGTGTATGATTCTGACTTTTCAGAAGAACTGAACTCATACCAACCACTACTCACTTCCAACTGTGTTCATTTTAAAGCATTTTAATGCGATTTGTTGTGCTGATTCTGTGCTAATGGGATTCTTTTCCATTCATCGCCATAATCATCTCTATCATACAGCTTCCTAACACTAAGGAGGTAACTCTTAGAAACAGAAAAACACTCACCACTGTACTTTAGCATGTATAAACAGACTTTAGATATTTAGCCTGTGCTCAGAGTGTAATGTAGTTGTAGTGTAGGACTTCTTGGTGTAGAACTCCCCCTGCTGTTTATCATCATTTATCACATTTGTGCTAGACATGATGGAGCTTTCATTAATAAAATCAACATGAAATTATAATTTGATGTATTTCTAAGTGAAACATGAAATAATGCACAGGACAAATTTATTTTATTAATCTGAAATTGGTTTGATTTGATTTCATGTTGATTTTAACTCTGGTCTTCTGCAGTTAAAGTGTAAGATACTAAATCCCTCATGTCTCCTGTAGCTGTTCAAAAGCAAAGCTCACAGTCTTCTGCTCATGACGTCAGTGGCCATGCCAGTGTTCAGTAAGAAGAAAGAAACACTTTCTCATGGCATTCTGCTGGGAGTGGTGGGAACTGATGTTCCCCTACTGGAGGTCATGAAACTTGCCCCGCGATATAAGGTAAAAAAAGAAAAAAACATCACTACAACTTTAGCTTGAATTCTTCATATTTTCTCATAATTTCTGTATACCACAAATGGCATTTGTAATTTAGGTTAAATGGTAGCAGGGACAAACTATGTATTTATATAAATATGGAACATATCCATGTTACATTTTGGGTTAAAATAAATCAGCTTAAATGAAAGGCAGTATACAACAAATGCTACCTTGAAATATAAATATTTTACACTTTAACTATATTAATATATACTGGATATGTAATTAAACATTATTACACAGAAAGCATTATTACTTCTTTCTTGGTCAATTAATTATAACATTGGAAAAATCTGACTGTGCATAAATATATGTGACATCATTTCATAAATATAATATGAAATGATAAATGCTAATGATTTTATCTTTTAGCTTGGAGCACATGGTTATGCCTTCCTCATCACAAACAATGGATACATACTGGCACATCCTGATTTAAGACCACTGGTGGGTCCATCTGAATCTTCTTACTCTCTCAATCACTCAAACATCTGCTCCTCAGATAGATTTCAAATATAATGAACTGATATTGGTTTGTCATCCCTCTTGCTGTTTTTTCTCTATTTTTGTAACAGTACAGTGATGGGAAGAAGTTGAAACCCAAGCCCAACTACAACAGTGTGGATCTGTCAGAGGCTGAGTGGGAGGACACTGAGGACAGTGTGAGTTGTCCACATACAGTACATACACTTCCTGTAAGCATCCCCACTGTTTTAAGGCTCAGAAAAATCATAATGATGTCCTCCCCTGTCTGTGCAGTTGAGAACAGCCATGGTGAAGGGAGAAACTGGCACTCTGACTTTAGATGTGAGAGCAGCTGTGGATAAAGGGGTGAGTGTTTTTGCATCAGCCATCTTTTGTTAAAAACGTTAAATTACCTGAACTACTCCTTTTGGGTGAATTGTACAAGTCCTGACAAGAATGTGTCCATTCCCCCCATATTCTCATTACATATTGCATTACCGTAATCATAAAGTGTTTTTATTTTTGCCTAATTGCCCACATCACATTTAAAATCATCTTATTCATGCAAAACTAGTTTGCTAAAATATAGTTTATTTGTTTTTTCCTTCAGTAAAATGTGACCTGGACATGTTCTTGATAGGTTTTGTAAGATTCATCCTTTTAATAACGTGTAACATAAAGTGATAATCATAATGCTAATGCCATAACTAACGTCTTTGTGACTGTATTTTTTTATTTTATTCCCCAGAAAAGGCCTTTGTTCCTCAAAAATGATTATTTCTACACAACCATCAATGAAACTCCATTTAGGTTTGATTTGCTTCTCACATTCCCAAAATATTCCCTTCATACTTACTGCACATGTTGAAATAGCTTATTAAAAAACACATTTTATTGTACAGTATTTTACCCTTCTCTTTAGATATTTTCAGTAACAATACCTTCAGTTGACCTTCATATGATGTCTTTAATGCATATTTATGATGTGCTTTCAGCTTCGGGATGGTGCTTACAAGAGGTCATGGGCAGTACATGTTCTTTGGGAATGTTTCTGTGGAGGAGGGTGAGTTCACCATGTGATTTATAGCTCATGTGATATACAGGTGGTGAAAATGATGCAGTACCCTTCAAAAGTTTGAGTACAATAAGATTTTTTAAAAAGGAAATTAATAATTATATTCAGCAAGGACACAGGTCAAAAGAGACAGTAAAAATTTTATAATGTTACACAAAAAATTTCAAATAAATGCTGTTCTTTTGAAATTTCTATTCATTAAAGCATCCTGAAAAAAATGTATCAATGTTTCCACACAAAAAAAATATTATGCAGCACAATTGTTTTCAACATTAATAATAATAATAATGTTTTTTGAGCAGAAAATCAGCATATTAGAATGTTATTTAAAGGATCATGTGACACTGAATACTAGAGTAATAAAAACAGGTCTTTAAATTGTAATATTTCACAGTTACACTGCATTTTTGATCAAATAATGGTGAGCATAAGAGACTTATATAAAATAATCTCATTTTAACAATAATAAATATGGACTCTTTGTTTAAATAATCATAGTTCACAAATGGATTTTTTCTGTTTGCAACAAGGGTAAAACAATAAAATTGATACATGATGAGAAAGTAGCCAAAATGAATGCTTTTACAGAGATTTTAAAAAGTTTCCTTCATATACGAAGAAGAAAAATGGTTTAATAAAAATCAGCCCCTGGGAAATAAAAGTGCCTGAAGTTGAAGGAACACCCATTTAAGAAATTGTCAACACACACCCACACACTCACACACACACACACACACACACACACACACAACAGATAATGAGCTGCCTCATAGCTACTCACCATTTTCTCCTTTCTTTAGGTCTTCATGACCTTCAGCAGCCGGACCTCACTATAGCAGATGAGTGGTAAGTACTGTCGAACAAAAATCGAACAGGCCAACACTTTCTTCTAAACACCGTCAGGACACCAGGTCCCTAAAAGCTTTAAAACTTAGCTCTATGTCTTGATAAGTTGAACTATGGTCTTTGATTTACCCACTCAGGACGTATTGTGAGACAGATATTGACCCACACCACCGTAAGCTCACTCAGCTCCAGGCTGTGGTCCGATACCTGACTGGGAAAGAGCCGGACTTGGAGTGTGAGTTTTCCTGAACTGTATTTTACATTTTTTTCTGCAGTATTTTCTATGCAGATGACAAGTACTTTAAACAGGAAGTTATGTTCATCCCCTGACTTTAACATGTTTATTGTACTGTGGCTAGTTTGGCTAATGTTTTCAACTGAGTGTATTTTCAACTCTGTTTAACACATTTTATCATGTTCAAAGGCACACAGTTATAAATAATAACCATTTGCTATTCTTAAAGTAAAGGTTTTATTGTTGCATCAGGTGACGAGATACTTCTTCAGCAAGTTCTTTTCGATGCAGTGGTAACAGCACCACTGGAGGCCTACTGGACAGCGCTAACGCTAACTGCCCCCGGGTAAGAGGCTTTATTTAATCTCTGTATGTTGTGTATTAAGCAAAGCCAGACTTTTTGTGTGTCCCTTTTTTTATTTTAAGAATATTTTGGAAAAAAAGGAGTCTATCAGTGTTTATAGTCATTCTTTCTTTGCTTTTATCTCCTTATAGTGTAGATGAAGGCATGGAGTCGGCTTTCCTGGGAACCCGATCTGGACTAATGCGTGTGATCAGATATGCAGGAAGTGAGAAACGTGTTGGAAAGTGAGTGAACTATTTAAAAAAAAAAAACTTTACTCAGTAGCAATAAAAACCATATTATATGAATAATGATAATAATAAAAAAATAATTATAAGAAAAAAAATATACATACAAAAAATCTAAATTGATTAGAAATATTTTTAATTATAATTTATAATTAATTTATTTGTGTGTATATATAATGAATGTTAGTCACTGAAGATAAATCACTGGACCAGCTAAAATACAGTTTTAGCATGATTTGAGATAAAGAAAAAAACATTTGTTACCATTATCAAATTTTATTTCTCATTTGAAATATGTTATTAAAACAATATTTTCTAAACAATCTGAGAGATTTTGATCTTTCCCCAAATTTCCTGATACTTTGACCTCATAGGAAGTTCTTGACCCCTGTGGACAAAAAGAACCTCTTCACCGTGGACCACTTTCCCATTTGGTATCGCCTGGCAGCTGAAAACAAACCTGGTCAATTCTTCTTCTATGTCCCGCATGATGATATAAACAAAGGTGCTCAAAAAGTCATTGTT
This sequence comes from Tor tambroides, assembly GCA_021397915.2. Classification (NCBI taxonomy): domain Eukaryota; kingdom Metazoa; phylum Chordata; class Actinopteri; order Cypriniformes; family Cyprinidae; genus Tor; species Tor tambroides. Next base: position 22,642 of record JAFVLL020036539.1, on the reverse strand, counting down.
AAATGGATTTGTTGCAATGTCACAGTTTATCAGCTACAGTAACCTATGACCTCTATCCAACAGGGAAGAACACTTTTGTGGCGGTAACATCTGTGACGGTAACTGAAGGGAAAAGGACAGCTATTGCTGGAGGTAAGATATCTGTCTGTCATTGTTTACATGCTCAAATCTGATTTTACATTCAACATATCATTTTGTGATCATTCAGCACATTAGTAATTATTCAAAATGGAGTAGGCTCCAAAAGTTTGAGACCATATTAGAATTTTTTGGGCTGATATTAAATATCTGATTGTTTAAAAACACTAATAATTTAATAAAACTGGTAAATATCATGAAAATGAATATCCATTTTTCACACTGTGCAAAATAATGCCTTGTTGAATTTAAAATGATTGATTTTAGTTTTTAGCATATTTTTTATTTATTGTGACCAAATAGTACAGAAATTTAGTGACATGAAAATAATAATAAACTTATTTACCATAATTATCAAACTGAATGATAATACTGGTGCATCCCTAATGTAGACATACATTACTTACATATTAAACATAGATATATATTTAAAATATTATTCTGTTTTGAAATTTTAGAAAAATATACTAATATGCTAATTAACAACTGATTTATTGCAACTATAAGAAATCAAACACAGAGGTGAGAATTCATAGGAAAATATAAAAGTTTACATAAAATCATATTCAGTATTTTCTTTTTATGTTCCTTAAATCTACTTAACAGCTATAGAGTAGTTGAATATATTTGTCTTTTTGAGCCAGTTTGTAGGAGCTCCTGAACTACATCGGTTCATTTGCTCTCCAACTCCCAAACAAACATTTATAAATCTATGTACATCAATGCTAAACTATAGCTTCCGGTAGGTTCCTCATGTGCTTTAAACACACACTTCTGGAGGAAATGCCATCCACGCTACGCACTCTGTGGCTTCTTCTCCCTTTCCGATAGTCGGCATCAGATCCTGCTTTTCATCCTGCTCTGGTTCCTTTGCCACCATCAGTGGCTGTTGCTGCTGGCTGTTTCCCTCTGTCAGCTGCTGCTGTTCGTGAGCCATCAGCATTGCGTAGATGCAGCCGTAGGTGGCCGTTACCACCATCATCACACACACCACTCCACACACCACCCCAGCTACCACCACCGTGGGAGTCGCTCGACGCACACTCACAGGCCGGTAGCGCTGGCGCATGCAGTCTCCGGCCGACCCGGCTGGTACTTGGTGGCCCTCGGCCGCAGATGGGTTTCTGGTCTCCAGATAGAGGGGGTAACAGTGTCTGAACATCTCCATAGGGATACTGCGAAGATCCTTACCATGCAAATTAGCAGGAAAGGAGCAGTTGGCGGAATCTATGCTGCCACCTATGGAATGATAAAAGAGAAAAACATATAACTTTTTGGAAACTGAAATGCAATTTAAGATATTAAAATTAAAAAAAAAAAAAAGTGAAATGTACTGGTCTATGTTAAATATGTAGGTAGAGTATCTTTAAGTTTATATTTTAATATCTATCTATATATATACTAATATATATATTAAAATATCTGGATATATTATATTAATATACATATAAATATAAATATATGAAAATTCTTACAAATATCCATAAGCCGATAAGTAATTTATTGTTTTGGCCATTAACTGATAAATGGTCAGTAATAAATTCTATATTATTTTGTCTAAATAAATAAAAAATAAATCAGTGAAAAAAAAATAATAAAAAAGATTAATTTATATATTATTCATTCATAATGTATTATTTTATGTTTAATTTGAATATACACACACACACATTTATGTATTATATTATTATGATTAATTATATTATGATTAATTTAATGGATTTAATGTTAGTCACTGAACATTGATGGTTGAACCAGCTTAAAAAATAGTTTTAAATGCTACAAGTGAATTTAGACATCACAACATTATAATTAACACATCACAGCATTTTAATTTACACTATGAAATATGGGGATTCATTTTGAGATTTGCTAAAGATTGCAATTAAGAGTGTTATTGAATTATTGGTGTTTTGTGAGCGTTAAATCATGGCAAAGGTAATCTAAATGTAAAAAATAGAGTAAATGAGCTTGCAAATTAAAGTCATCCAGTGAAACAAAACACTTTTTTCTGGTGATATATGGCGGTTTTCTCTAATCATTCAGTCTGCTTAAACCCTGTCCCTTTATTACAATCGACTGCAACTCACATTCAGATCCGCCTCCTTTCAATCAATAACTGATGCATAGAACCACTTCTCTCTCTACATTTTTTTTTTTTGATAATTGATTTAATTTTCATTTACATTACAGTACATTTGATATAGTAGGTTCTGTCACTACTTTAATTACATTGTGACTTTAAATCTCTTAAATCTCTCTAAATCGGCCAATAACTGATATGGTACTGATATAATGTGGATAACTAATTCCCAGCAGTGATAAATGACCTCTCTCACCTGTATATACAATCCATTCCAGCCAGTGCTTGAGAGGAATTAAATTGCAGTTACAATTCCATGGGTTTCCCTCGAGCAGAAGTTGCTGTAGAGCAGTTGCTGGCTCAAGTGAAGTCCGCTGCAGAGTTCTCAGCTTGTTGCCCACAAACGAGAGCCACACTAGGTTCTGGAGCCCATCCAGCAGGTGTGTGGGCATGGAGCTGAGATTGTTAAAGGAAAGATCTAGACGCCTAAGCTCAGTCAGGCCTTTGAACTGATCTGGATTCAGTTCCTTAAGCCTGTTCTCTCTTAGAACCAGTTCTGTTAGGCTGCTGAGGCCAGAGAACAAGTTAACGGGGAGCCTCACAAGGAGGTTTTCAGAGAGATCCAGGACCTCCAGGTTGTTCAAGTCGGAGAAGCTTGAAGGGAAGACACTGGAGAGAAGGTTTCTGGAGAGGTCTAGATGAAGCAGGCTGCTGAGATTGGAAAAACACCCAAGGTTGATGCTGGAGAGAAGGTTTCTGGAGAGGTCTAGATGTAGCAAGCCACTAAAATTGGAAAAACTCCCAGGGTCCACAGCGGTGAAGTTGTTATTTGAGAGGTTGAGGTAACTTGTGTCAAAGGGAAGCTGGTCCAGGATGGAGTCCAAGGAAGCCAGTTGGTTAAGGTCACTGCAGTCTGTGCGGTTTACATTGCAGGAACAGCCTGATGGACAACTTGTAGATGTTCCACAAGAGCTCAGATGAGTCATCAAGAGACCTGAGAAAACTAGAGAAAATGGAGAGGGTTAGGAAATCGTGAGAGTTGAGAAGGTTGAGGATGTTGTACAAGGTTGAGGATCTTACTTATAATGTTCATTCTGGACCGCATTGTCCAACAAACCCTGTTGTAACAGTTCCTGATCAAACCTTTGGAGGAGCATCCACTGGTCTACACCAAATGAATGCCTTCCTTCTCCATCATGATGAATCCACCAGCAAATGTGTTGAATTCACTTGGAATTGCTGTAGTTGTTGCAAATCTGGCAACAAAGCAAGCAAACACTGTTAAAAGAATGATTAAAGAAGGATGCATGATGCATGTTCTGCTGGTACAGATTATTTAATACAATTAAAATGTTAAATGAATGCCCCGTGAAGGCTGAACATATATTACATCATGAGGTCTAAACAGCGCAGACCTGAAATGGATTTGAGTCTTCAGAAGGCAAAGAAATAGTGAAAGAGAGTACTTTGTATAAAAGCTGCCCAGAGGCCCATTGCTTGTTGTGAGAGAAAAAAGCCAAGTGAAAAACTAGAGGCATTGTGAGGTTACTTACAAAGTGTATTTTCAGCTGCTTCACACTACTCGTATTTCTTCTGAAATATTTTATATTATTAGTTTAAAGAGATCATTTACTATGCATGTATATATATTATAATACAATCATACCAGCATTGCACTTTTTCCTTTTTGCCCATCACATTTGTTGCATTAAACTATCAAGGATTAAACGGTCCACACCATTAGATAATAAATCAGAGCTGAGAACAACATCCGCTTTATCGGTGAAAAGAGGATCAAATTTTGCGTGCTGGAATATGCACTTCTCGTAATACATAAAATTGAATGAAATCTGTTCACAGATGTTTCTACATCTGATAAAAATGGAATGTTCTATAGATCTAGAATAGAAATAAAATTATTAAAAGCATAGATTTAAGAATTAAATGGTATGAATTTATATTAAACTAAAATTCTGGTAAAGAAGGCAATTATTCTGTCTAACAAAGTCCTAAATATTGAACGAGCACAAACAACGACCTCTACATTTTTAATCTAATCAGTGAGAAATGATAACGTTTGCACTAAAAGCAAATCAGACCTGAAACATACCTTCCAGCAGTCCTCATCTAGGAGTCCTCATGATTACTCCTCTCAAGACAGAGTGAGCGAATCCACAGAAAATGAAAGAAACAAGAGGAACTGACAGCGCACAGCTTGAAAAGTCCAGAGTGTGTATGAGCGTTGGTCACATCAGTAAGTAGGACTAACATTAGAACAGTCTGTGCCTGCCTGCACGGCCAGAGAGAGAGAGATGGATGGACTGAGGAGGGGGCAGAAGAGATAAAGCATCAGCTGATACAGCTTAGAAAATGGTAGCCTCTTCAGTTTTTTCATGACCCTTTGCTGTAGCTTACGATGTTGAACATATAAGGATTAATCGTGTGATATACAGCGTCAACAGATGTTGTCAAGCAAAACATTAATACAGGGTTCTTACAATCATGGAAAACCTGGAAAAATCAGGGAATTTTAAAATGAAGGTTTCCAGAGATTGAAGAATCATGGAAATTAATAGAAATATTTAAGGAAATTGTTAACAAAATATTTATTTATCTTGTTATGATAAGATCTAAAATATTTACTTGATTTGAAATTGTGAGTACAGTCTCAATAAAAGATTTTTGTAATGCTCAGCACAGAAAAATATTTAATTGACTAGAAATATGAATTAAATCTCTATAATATTATATAAAAAATATCCAGTAATCACAAACAACTGAAAAATAATGGAAGTTGTCATCAAAATATAATTTTGTTGCGATTATGTGTTATGATCAGCTCTAAAATATTTAATTTCACCAGAAATTGTCTATAAAAGGATTTTAAAGTTGCTGGAAACATTATATTTATGGACGTTTTTATCCAAAATATATATTTTTTGTAATGCTCTGCACAAAAATACTTAACTGACTGGAAATAAGAATGCAACCTCTATAAAATATTTTCTGAAAAAAAGTTTTCTGATTTTCTTCCATGTGCAGCTATTGGAATGCAAGCATCCCTGGACCTGCTGGAGAGAGTGTTCCTGTCTATTGCCAAACAAGTGAGTTTTACCTCAAAAATATTACATATTTGTTTTATTTATTATTATTTATGTCCTGCAAGAAAATGTACATTTCCTTCAACCCAAAAACACTATACAATGTGATAATTCAAAATGAAACATCTGTAAAAAATCAATACGGAAAATTCCTTCATATTAACGCAGCACACTGAGCTGTATTTTACAGACTTTTCTTGAGTGTGTGTAGGCTAGAGGGAGACTCTGAGACAACAATCTAGCAATATTAAGTATTGTGGTCCCGAAGGTCTTCGATTAATGGTGTGTATCTGTTCCTGTCCGCCTCACACTGACAAATGAGCAAATGGTGTTTGTCACTGGCGATTTCTAAGCGTACATGTACATGCTCACGTCTGCAGGCCTCCAAGCAATTTATCAAGATGCTTGTTACTTACCAAACACTTTTTTATTCAGTGCAACTTGCCACATGACTTATGGTCCCTTCTGGGGTTTAAACCTAGGACCTTTCAATCACCACCCCTGTTTCACACAAGGACCCTTTTCTTGTAGTTTTTGTCATCTAGTGCAACACACACACAAACAACTGTCCAAAACATTTAACCTTTTCCTACTCATTTTCTTATTCTTCTTCCCTTATTTCCTCTCGTCAGCCAAACAACACAGATGTAAGTACTGCATTGTTATTTCTAAGGCATGTTCAACTAATATGGTCCACTTTGGTGTCCCATTACATTTTAGGTCCTAATTTGTACCCCATTCATAGTATCGTAATTTCACAACTGTAGTGTTTGCTCAGTATAATGCATTTGATAAAATGTTCTTGTCCATTTACTAAAGCCCTTGCGGTTGTCTTCTTCCTCTTTGCAGTGCAGTGATGTGGACGGTATATGTCCTCTCAGCTGTGAGAGCGTTGTGAGTGAAGCTAATTGACTCTTCTTTGTGTTATCTTTATGTAATCTGTGAATCGTTGTTCTGAATCAGTTTACATGAACCGATTCACTAGAATGAATTCTGATCCAGTTCAACAAGGGAGACTGTCAAGTCTAATCCATCTCTGTTTTTCACAGGACGTGAACTGTTACCTTGTTGACAATAATGGCTTCACACTGGTCTCAAAGGAAAAAGGAGATGTGAGTATTTCAAACAGTTCATTGAACACACATTGACCTTTTGTGACAACATGCCCCAACAGCATTTATTTGCTGAAGAGAAGCTGGAAGATGTTGTCTTGTGTTAGGTGACGGTTCTAGCTGCACATTTCCAGTGCCATGGGGGGTTTGGTGTGAAGGGCAGGTGACGAGATGAGGACTCGATAATGTACCACAAGCTTGTCCTTGGAGCGAATAGATGGGGTCTCAAATGAGACAGTGATTGAGAGAATGAGAATGGACCTGGTGAAATTGGATTAGCTGGCAAAGGTTGCCATAGCTTTTGGGCTTTTATTTATAGGACAGTAAAGTGCATACAGAAAATAGGAGCGTCGAAATGGAGAATGACGCCCTTTATGCAAATGAATATGATGCTTGCATACACATAAGGCTGCTTGATTTAAAAGTCATTTCTGTGGGAGCTGTGCTTCATACTGTACACTACTGACAATACACAATGGACTAATCAATGTGTCCATACCTTTATACATTCTGAGTAGCGCATAACTTCAAGTTCAAGTTTACCAAAAAAAAAAAAAAAGAAAACTTCCTGAAAATGTGCTCACCCTCAGGGCATTCAAGAAAGAGATGAGTTTGTTTCTTCATTGGAACAGATTTGGAGAAATTTAGCATTACATCACTTGCTCACCAATGGATCCTCTGCAGTGAATGGGTGCCGTCAGAATGAGAGTCCGAATAGCTCATAAAAACATCACAGTAATCCAAAAGTAATCCACATGACTCCAGTCCATCAGTTAACATCTTATGAAGTGAAAGGCTCTAGGTTTGTAATCATTTGTGTTTGTAAATCCATTAAGTTTTTAACTTCAAGCAGTCTACCTATAATATTGCTTTCTCCAGTGAAAAAGTCATCGTGTCTGAATCAGGAGAAGAATATGGATAGATCAAGCACCATTTACAATCAAAAACAGTACAAAACAGTTCTAAACAAATATGTAGGTAGCTTTTGATGTTCGAGACAATGGGGTGGACTTTTTCACTGGAGTAAGCATTATTATGGATTATGGACTTCATTTTGTATTTTGGCCAGAAGTGACATTTTAATGTTAAAATGTTTTAACGATGGATTTGTTTCTCACAAACACGCAGCTTTTCGCTTCACAAAATGTTAATGGATCGACTGGAGTCGTGTGGTTTTCTTGTGGATTATTGTGAGGTTTTTAACAACTGTTTGGACTCTCATTCTGACGGCACCCATTCACTGGTGAGCAAGTGATGTAATGCTAAATTTCTCCAGATCTTTTCTGATGAAGAAACAAACTCATATAATTCTTCAATGGCCTGAGGGTGAGTACATTTTCAGAAAGTTTTCATTTTTTTGGTAAACTATTCCTTTAATTCACTGTTCAACTTTATCTTATTTTTTTTAAAAACCATATAGATTTTTCTTCTTCTAAAACATTGTTTAGTGCATTGTTAATTATAAATTATGATATTTTAGTCAACAGTATGTTTTATTTAAATCATTATGATAAGCACCATCATTATTGTTGACTTATGTATTAGATTAATTGTGTATTAGTGTATTTTGTTGCATATCCATCTCTATAGGCTGACAATGGTCTCATACCATAACCACAGCTGTTTGTAGCAACACATGCACTGTAGCTATGTGAGCAGTAGCCAGGAGATTAATGCTTATGGAGTCTAATCCCAGATTGCCGTGGGGCAAACAGGGCAGATTCAGGCATCTGTTTGCACATCTGGATCGCTGTCTGTCTATGAGCATGTAGGTGTGTGTGTGTGTGTGTGTGTGTATGTGTTTATTCATCATGGGATTCAGAAATTATTTCATATTGTGTCATACTGTATATCTAAACCTGTATAATCCTTCTCTGTATGCATTAGTCGCTGTGTCTCTGTGTCCTTTCACACAGGTTGGTAAATTCTTCGGGGAAATAGATGGATCTGTCATGGCCCAGTTACTAAAATCTGGCCTGTTTAAAAGGTAACCGGACTCCTCAGAGACTGTTTTTTTTTATATAATATAATAAAGTTTTTTTTCTTTGTTGAATTATTCCTTTATAGTTTGGTGGTACTTTCAAAATTTGAACATGAAGTAATGCTGTATATTGTTCGACAGGGTGACGCTGTATGACTACCAGGCCATGTGTAAGAATACCCATCATCATCATAGTGGAGCTCGACCACTGCTCAGCGTATGTACACCTTAGCATCTATTAGAGAGAAACTTTTCTTGATAGAGCATAATGCAGTCTATATTGTGCTGACACTGTTGATAATCCACCTCTGTTCACCTCACAGCCTTTCTATGGTCTGCTGGCATTAGTAAAGTGGTTCTTCTCACATTTTGTGATGTAAGTGCTATTTGAGGTTGTGAAACCAGGGGGAACATGAGCTATTTTATTCCTTTGAGATGTAATTTGATTTGCCAGTAAAAATTTGTCCTCAATTTTAAACTTACAGGTTTCTGTTGGAGTTCAACATCTGCGGTCTTTGGCATAATGACTATATTGTGGATGGTAAGTTAGGAAGGATGTAATGTTTTTGTTTTTGTTCAAACACCCAGACAAGTAAACCTCATCTCCATCTCTGATATTTTTGTATAATTTAATGTATCATTTTATGTAGCGTCTGTCTCCATTCTCCATTTCCATTGTTGTTCATCATTTTGCTGTAATTGTTTCTCATTGACACTGTTCAGCTAAAGCTGGGTTTCACGCATGTAAGTATCCACATGTGTACATGAGCACATGTCCTTCATCTAGTGTGTGCCTTTCTATAGCCAGGATCCAAATTAGAAAATTAGAGCCTGATAATTTGTAGCTAATGAAACGACTTAGTCATCTGTAGTGACCCTTAGCACAGATCTAGGTTTTCTATGATTTTCTAGACCAAATATTAGTCTAGTCTGAAAGTTTAGAAGATCCTGATTTATTATCACAACGAAATCTCCACAACACAAAATAAACAAGCTGCAACACACCGAAATTAGCACAACACAACTTAAAACAAAAGATCCAACACAACAGAAACAAGTCTCAACACAACGAAATTTACACGACACAACGGAAACAAGCCGCAAAACAACAAAATTAGCGCAACACAACTTAAAACAAAAGACGCAACACAAGAGAAACAAGCCTTAATACAACGAAATTTACAAGACACAACAGAAACAAGCCGCAACAACAAAATTAGCGAAATACAACGAAATTAGCACTATACCACAGAAACAAGCTGCAACACACCGAAATTAGCACAACACAACAGAAACAAGTCATAACACAATGAAATTAGCACAACACAACTTAAAACAAAAGACGCAACACAACGGAAACAAGCCTCAACACAACAAAATTTACACGACACAACAGAAACAAGCCGCAACAACAAAATTAGCGAAACACAACGAAATTAGCACAACACAACAGAAACAAGCTGCAACACACCGAAATTAGCACAACACAACAGAAACAAGTCATAACACAACAGAAACAAGCCGCAACAACAAAATTAGCGAAACACAACGAAATTAGCACAACACAACAGAAACAAGCTGCAACACACCGAAATTAGCACAACACAACAGAAACAAGTCATAACACAATGAAATTAGCACAACACAACTTAAAACAAAAGACGCAACACAACGGAAACAAGCCTTAACACAACGAAATTTACACGACACAACAGAAACAAGCCGCA